>AWOL01S0037876.1:7595-18396 GCA_000715115.1 Nicotiana otophora | reverse complement strand
TATATATATATATAAATTTCAACGAATATTAAACACTATATCGGAAATTTCAAAAAGCACAATGAGTTATAAGAAGCATAAAAATATAACCCGTAAATTTTAAATCATGTATTTGTTATTACACATGCATTATATGTGTGTGTATGCATAATAGAAGCAATGGGACAACCAACCACAAAATTAGTGAGGCAGACAGCTTGCTACAAAAAGTTAAATATACAGATACCTAAAAAGATTTACGCTGTCAGTTATAAATGATATATTCTTTAGTCATTTTTATGTTGACATCACTTAGATAAGCTAAACTTGGTTAATATAGAGATGGAAAAAGTGCAAAAAATGGCTAAAAGGACGAAATAATAATATATATAAAGATATAAGTTTCCAGGTTTAGATCGAAATTACATCCCCCAAAACCAGGGATGGGGTATTAGACTTATTATGCTTCGATAAAGGCACTATAATCGTGAGTGGAATAACAATCATTCGGCCGATTGCTCATACTCTTATCCTTCCTTCACTGACACAGAAGAGAGAGAGCACTCCCCAAGCGAAGGATGAGTGCCAAAGAGAAGATGCGCAAGCTAGTATATCAGAACGAGAAAGCGAAGGTGTAAGATTTTAAGTTTCATTAGGGTAGACGGAAGAAAAAGACAATCTCGATTAAAAAAGGAAAACTTATTGCAACTACGAACGTGAGCAAATGCTTTCTCATTAGACTATTTTAACCGATTGTTTATGTCGACCATACGCTACGATTCTTCCTCTCTTATAAAATTTCTAGTTAGATAAACACTACTCTGTTGCATGACGGAGTGATCTTTCCCTCTTATGAAAGCCGGTATCTCACTTTTAAAAGAGAGTCTCAATATGGCGGTGTAGACCTAGCTCCATAGCTGGGCTAGTCACTGGCTAGAGGGCGACCGAACTACCAGACTAAAGGCAACCGAGAATGTTATTTAAAAAGGACCAAGGGGGATCATATCCAAAAGGAGAAGGAGGAGGAGTAGGAGCTAGATTTAGGGGAAGAATCAAATGATTACAGGATAAAGAATTAGGCAAAGCAGAGAACACAGATAATTCACTTTGAGTATAGGAAAGTCTGCTAGTAGAAATTCCTCAAGGCGCATTATGATTTTTTACCGAGGGATGGATCGAAGCGATTGCAGTAAATAATTGAACCTAATTGTTCTTCTCGAATCACTTCAGCACGATGGATCCCAGAGGTCCGCCATAGAAAATACAACACGATAGAAGAGTTCGCTCTGTCACATAAGATCCTCGAATCAACCACAACTACTATAATTAGGAGGGAGAAAGAGCTTTTCCAAAGGAACCTTTTGGGGTTGGGGGGCCTCCCTCTTCCTTTTGATTATGACAAGTTTTTTTTCAACAAGTGAGTATCTTCCTTATGATCTTGTCTGGCGCTCTTGATTTCTCTCCTCCGAGAGAACTAGAACCGCGACTTCTCAAGCCCGAGGCAATTCCACGTGAGGCCCTCGTTATAGAATTAGAGCAATATCTCCTTCCTGATATCCAAAGGAGAGTAGAACTTCAACAACGATTGTCGCTCTATTTCATTGGTAGGAACGAGGCCAAGCACCTCCCACCCTGTTTGGGTATTTTGGAGAAACAAATGCTGCTGGAAAACAAAATAGAAGCAGAATTGGCGCGGTATGCCCCCCTCCCCCCCCATATAGTTCTGGCTTGGAGGTCAGAAATCCGTGGCCTCCTCTTTAACCACCCTACTAGGAGGCTGCGCTTTCTGAAAATACTTTAAATAGGTATTTGAGCCAGTTCAAAAGAGATGGCACTCATCAGAGCTAGCCCTATCTTAGGTTGGATCGGGCGATTCGCAATGCAGATATTCTCTATGGGACGAGAAATAGGAGACTCCCTTTTTGGCCTTTTTGAAGTATGGCCCACACACGACCAGGAGGAAAAGAAAAGGGGGGGGGGGGGGCTTAGCCCTTAGAATCATATTCTAAATTGGCATGGTGCTACTGGATACTTATAATCAATAGAACAAGAAGAGGACCAAAAAGAAAGACCACCAAAAGTAACGACCACCAAAAGTAACGACCACCAAGATAGGCATAGTAATTCAATCTTTTGATCACCTATTTTTTGAAAACCATTTTTGGGGGCTTCCTCTTGCACACGAAAGATTGGATTTCCTTAATCGTGAGTCTTATATAGTGTGTTACAATCACCTCATATTGATAAAAAGTCAAGAGAATAATTTTATATGAAAATAAAGAAAGAATTTATGATCACAAAACAGAAAGGCATGAATTGCGCAAGGTTAAAATGTCTTGTGACTCAGAGGACATAAGACTTCTTGGTCAAGATAAAACGATTGCCGATTGGATACTCCTACCCCACCATGCCTGGACCTTTACCTTACTTTAAGAAAAAAAAAGAGGTATGAAGTGTGGGACAGAATGCATGAAGTGATATAATATCTAACCTCATTAAGGAGTGGTAAAAACCCTCTTCATTGATCAACGTGCATGAACTGTGCTTAAACACTTTATAAAACTGCACTGATCTACGAGAGGAGTTGATAGATAAGTAGGATTCCCTTTTCAATTCATGAAATATGATATGGGACACAATGAGAGTTTGCATGTCTCGGTATGAAAGAGATCACCAGAGTATAACACAAGATCGTCTTTTCTTGAAGCCATGGGGTCGACCTGTGAACAAGGTAAACCCAATGGGAACCAAAAAGGGGGGGGGGGGGTACTGCATTAAGTAGAAGCCAATCCAAAAAGTGAAGGCTCGCCCAGATGAAGGAAGGAGGTGATATAGGCAAAAGGTAGCTTTCTTCCAAGCCGGCATCACTGCGAGGAATCAAGAGATCCTTATCGGTGGTGACTTTCATCTCGAGTGACGGAATAAGGCGGCCAAAAGCAACAAGCAGTCACGATCGAAGCTTGGGTCTAGCCGATAAGCTAGCAATAAGCTTGACTTCTGCGAAGCGCTTACCAAGCAAGAAGGTAAGGGCCTTCGCCTCTTGAGGGAGAGCTCATAGGAGTCATCTCATCCCAATAGCGCATATTAGGAGCTCAATTTAAAATCCTATTTTCATGCAAGACCCGTTCGGATAAGAAAAAACTTCAGAGATTGCTTTGAAATAAGATCCTTGCGTTGACCCTTTCCTGAATCAGAATTGGAGAAGGATAAGAGGAAAAGGGAATCAAAATCAGCCATCAATTAAGTGAGGGCTTTCCATTCTTCCTTCCACCCTCCCCCTCACTCCCCCATTTTCAATAAATAAGCCTTGTGGGCCCCTATCTCATAAAGAAGGAAATAAAATAATCTCATTTTTAAGACAACTCTAATCCAATGTCTATTCTCCACTAACCACAAGGATATATGGACTCTTTATTTCATCTTCGGTGTCATTGCTGGAGTGATGGGTACATGCTTTTCAGCACTGATACGTATAGAATTAGCACGACCCGACGATCATATTCTTGGTGAAAATCATCAACTTTATAATATTTTAATAATGGCTCACGCTTTTTTAATGATCTTTTTTATGGTTATGCCAGCGATGATAGGTGGATCTGGTAATTGGTCTGTTCCGATTCTAATAGATGTGCCTGACATGGAATTTTCACGATTAAATAATATTTCATTCTAGTTGTTTGCCTCTAAGTCTCTTGCTCTTGTTAAGCGCAGCCTTAGTAGAAGTGGATAGCGGCACTGGATGGACAGTCTATCTGCTCTTAAGTAAACCACTAGAAAATTGTCAAAAATCGTCCAAAGCATACCGACTGAAATCGGTCGGAAGGGAAAACCGACTGATGTTGGTTGGAAAACGTGTAATTTGGTTGCAAAAGTCAAATAACCAATTTTAATTCAATTTTACGACCACCATCGGTCAGTAAATGTGGTCCCATAATATCGAAATATTGTATCATCTGACACATTTCGCATTTTTGACAAAAATCAGTCGGAATATGGTCAATATTTGACCAAACACTGGTCAAACGTGCCTATTATGTACGAAAAAATGTTAAAATAAAATAAGCTCCCCATTTCCGACCGATATCGGTCGGAATAGTGAATTAATATTTTCTCGCCCAAGTTCTATTTTATTTTTTCATAACTAATATAATTTTTCAAAAATGAATTGATGAAGTTTCCGACCGATATCGGTCGGTATTAGTGGTCAAACACGGTAAAACATTTATAGATTATTGTTATCTAAGAATATATATATATCAGTCAATCGTGGAATTTGACCGAGTATATATTGTTGTTACGACAACTTAAGTTTTAAAATAACACTACATCTTATAGCACTGTACAGTTTGCTTTGAAATGTGTTCTAGCGTGCTGGACGTCGATACTTAGACTCGATCGCTCACACATTAAAACTCAATATTTAATTTACTAAGGGTGTCAGTATGCCCGAGCATCTTGTCAGTTAAAATCAAGAATTATGCATGTTCTAGGTAAAATAAAGTGATAAAAACATATCATAGGTTAATCGAATATAATTGAATTTCCAATTGATCTACTAGTCAAGTATCCGAGCATTTCTAGATTTCACCTTCGGGATAGTAGCACTTAGCCAGATGCCTCCCCTTCTACGCACGGTTCAGATACACTGGATGATGATGATCTAGATGTAGTGCGGTATGATCGTTATCATAGGATGATCATCAGGCCTAAGAGCAATGGGTAAAATTTATTTATTACTTCTTTATGTTTTTTGAATATAATAGCTAGTCTTGTTTATTTAATGTAATTGTTATGTTGCAGGTTCATACCTAGTCATCAGACTACAAAGATAATCACTGAAGCTCTTGGCCAGTTGTATGATGCACCGCATGCAATTTGGAGTGATTTTTCACTGGAGCTCGTGGAGAAAATTTTCGACCAATTTAAGGTTTTAATACAATTCTTATCTATTTAAGCATTATATTAATAATATTTTCTTCTAACGTTACACACTTCATTTGCAAACTAAGTATGCATGGGAGGACTGGCATAACAATATCATTCTTGTAAATTTTGAGTTCAAATGTCGTAAGAGACTATATGATTCCTTCTGTTCTACTCGGAAGAAATCCAAGAAGCCTTCATGGGTTCAACCGCATTTATGGGAGGATCTACTGAGGCAATAGGCCACTGAGAATTTCGAGAAGAAGAGTGAGCAGGGAAAGAAGACCCGAGCATCTGAGAAGGGTAGCTCCTTGCACTGTGTGGGTACAAGGAACATGGGGACTACGAAGAGATTACTAGTAATTCCTTAAAGCATTTAAATTTAATTTTATCGAACTATATTTTATTTTAATTTAGTTAACATGTTTTATTATATGTGTAGGAAAAAAATATGGGAGGAAGCTGATTCACGATGAGTTCTTCATGGAGACTCATATCCGGAAGAAGACGGCACTGACAGATCCAAGTAGATGGGTCGAGGACCGAGCAGAGACTACATATGTAAGTTTCATAACTACGATAACTTAAATTAATATTTATAATATTATATAGTTAATAATTTTCTATCTTCTAAATAAAGGTCGCTATAAGACTAATGTGGAGGAGTATAGTCAGAGATTGCCACCGAATGAGCAAGGTGGCCCACCTTCCATTTCAGACAAAGAAGCGCAGAAGATTTGGTTGGATATTGTCGGTGGTCCTAAAAATGAGATAACATACGGCCTTCCAGAGAGATCATTTCGGCGCTACATGGCTGGATTGCAAGGTATAGGGACTTCTGCCCAGGGCGAGGCACTTGATAGGTCGACTCTCTCGGCTATAGAAAAGAAGATCGCAAAGTTATCAGCAGAACTTGAAGAGGCAAAGGCTAGAGAAGAAAAAAGAGATAAACAATTTGATAGCCTTCAAGGTCAGCCAAAAAACATGGACCAACAATTTAATGTCCTTCAAGGTCAGCTGGCCAATCTTCTTGCTAGTGGTATGTTCCCGATTCCCCGGTCTCGTGAGTCTTCCCCAGATGCTAATCATTATCGTCGTGATCCTTCGAACCATGCCGACGATGAAGCTTCTAGTAGTAGAGATGGAGATGATACAGTACAAAACACTCCTTGAATGGTGTGTATTGCTAAACAAAGTCTTGAACTTATGAATTTAGTTGGAATAGTTTTGAATGATGATTGTACTGTTGATATTGTATTGTTGATATTCTTTTGTTGATATTCTTTTATTGTTGAACATTTGTATTGTTGTTGTTGTGGTTGGCGTTGGTTAATTATTGTTGTTATTAGTGTCGTTGTTGTGGTAGGCATTGGTTAATTGTTGTTATTGTTAGTTAATTGTGGTTGAATGACAACAATGTAATACTGCCATTATAGAATGGTTATTGGTTTTAATTGACAGGTGGTGTAGCTTATAAGCAAACATATTCTGCTAGGTTTTTTCTCAAACCGACCGATTTCCGACCTATTTCGATCGGAATTCTCATATTAAAAGTCCAGGAATTCATAATTACCAACCGACTTCGGTCGGTAATTTCAATATGCAATCTGCAGAAATTTGAAATTACGGAGCGACTAGGTATGAAATATATGTCTTGACTCATCTTTCACATAAGAAACAAAATTCTTCATAGCCTCGTTGCATCATATTAAAGTGAAACAGGAGTAACAAGAAAGGAAAATAGAGAGGTTGTCTGTAGCTTCACCCAAAGGCCGGTTTTGGAATTAGGGATTTTTTCCATTTGAGTGATCATCGGCATCAGAGAATGACATAGAAGGGCAAAACCATCAATTGAAACTCCCCCACAACGGCACAACCCTCTACTTTCACAGCAGTCTCAGCCTTAAACTAATGAAGTTTTGCTATTTTCATATGAGGCTCATATCTCACTATGATCAGACATTGAATTTCTCAAAACCACCATGACTGCAATCTCCTCCGGATTGCCTTGTCAAGATACGAGTTTAATACCATCTCAATGCAAATCAATAACGCCATTTTCCAAGAATTATATCATCACTGACTCAAAATTCCACTTTCATCTTTATGTTTAGTATGATCCTCACATGCATCTCTGGAATCTAGGTTTACAGAAATATATAAGCCATGTTAATTTGTTGTGAACCCGCGTAACTCAGTATTGGGCCTGGAGCTAAATTGAGAAGAGGTTCAATGATTAAACAACCGAATAGAATGCTAGGACATTATATTTGGGACCCGGGGGGGAGGGGGGGAGGGGGGAATATAGGGCATGCGAATTATGTTGAAGCCTCGGCTTAGTCCGTTTTTCTCATCCCCTATTGAAACTGTCTCTCATCCCCATTCCTTCTTAGTTCTAGGTTGCCATTTCTCTTCTCATCTACTCTCTATTTCCTTTAGGTTTGTTTTCTACCGTTCTATTGATATTTGGTTATTGTAATTCTATCTAGTGAGTTAATATAATGTTGGCCCAAGTGAAGGTTTGTTTTGAAGATTGACAAAGGAAGCTCAGTCATGAACCAGGTCCATCCCTTATATGCATAGACACGGGCAGATTTGAGCATGTGGGATGCACGTAAAGGAGATAAGTTTAACTTGGTATAATTGATATCTCCTGATTTAAAAGGTTGCATAATTGATAAGGAGAAGGACTCTTTAATCAAAGAGAACACTATCCAAGATAAGGGAGGAGTTAGAAGTTGAGATCAACTAGAACTTTTCCTCCAAGAAAGAGTAGCATTAGAACTCTAGTTATTTTCTACTCTACTAACTCTATAAATCGCAGGATGTTCTCATTCTACAGGGATGCACAAAAGCAGAAGATAAACGTGAATTGAGAGCAAAATAGCAAGGCATTTTGCAAGCAATTTGTGTGTGATTCAAGTGTGCAAACTGGAAGATACATGAACCAGATAGAAGAACCAGCTCCAAGTGTCTGTCTTTTATTCTAGTTCAATTGTAGTAGGTGTTTTCATATTGAATGTTACACCGCATGTTTTCGTACGTGAAAGTACGCCATAAATAAATTAATGGAAGCTCGGGAATGAGATTATCTTGAGGTTACACGCATTTATGCTATTTATAACGAGCGATAAGTAAGTGTCATGGAGGATAAAGGGTAAACGGATCGAAGAACATGAATTTCGTGAAAGTTTGGCATTTTAGGATAAAATACGGCCCGAGCTAAAATACCCGATATTTATGGACTAATACCATACAAGGTACCACATGGCCATGATAGTAAGGTGTATAAGGTGTATTAAACGTGAGTAGTATTTTAAATAATTTGAGATAATTTTTAATTATGCGAGTAATTGGTTAATTACCGGGTAACGGGATACTACCTAATTGATTATTGGATAAAGTTTAAAATTCCCCAACAAGGGGATTACGTGGCAGCAAGCCACATCCTAAAGAAATGACTCTTAGTCATTTCTTATTAGGTGGCATAATGTGTTAGTTACACATTCACTTCATTCCCTATATTTTGTATACAAGCAATACAATCAGAAACGTTAAGCCATTCTTCAAGTTTTCAACAAAAAACTTCTTGCAATCAAATTCCTACAATCAATGTTTGGTCAGTAGTGATACCAATACAATATGAAAATGATTTACCAATTTGATGAACAATTGAAATATAGCTCCATCCAAGCCCAAGAATCCCGTCTATATTACCACCGATATTATTGCTTCTTGCACAATCAAAAACGTGAGCTTTAGCACATTAGCAATATAATTTCTTACAAATTCCTATAATTCCTACAAGTTCCTACAAAGATACAACGTGATTTCTTCAACCAACAAGATTTCTTAGCACATTAGCAACGTGAAATTTTGCGGTTCTAAAGGAGTACGGTGCAACCTTTTCCAAGAATATTATACGGATTTTTCCTTACTCCAGATATGTTAAGGCTAAGCCCTTCTTTCATTTTGGCATGATCCCGTAATTACACGAGTTTGATAATGAAGCATAAAGAAAAATCCATATCCCGAAATTTACGTATATTTTTCTAGTTTTGTAAGTTACAATATTCTCTTTATCGGGACTTCATATTCATTTGAGTATTTTCTTTTTCCAGTCAAGAGAGCAGAGAGTCTAAGAACAACTCAAATTTCAAACCAATCTATATGGCAAAAACTAATGCTAAATACTAGTCAATATTTTTACCTGATATATAGCTTGTGTCTCCATGAATTGTACGTCATTCAAAGAAACTATAAGGAATAAGTAGTTATTGCTTGGTCTACTATATTTAGTATGTTTATTATCTTATCAAATCAATTGTGTTTTGTGGTCACTAAAGTTCGTTCGAATTACATTGCATTTCCTCAATAAGTGTGCAATACATATTACGTGTACAAATTAGATTTTTATATATCTTCCACACTGTAATAACAATATAGCAAAATGTTATTATATAATAAAACATGGCTTATAATACCGAGATTGTGATTAGCAACCTGAAGAACTAGCTTCACCATGATACATTAACACATCTATTCCAATTCTACATCTAACTGTCATAATATATATATATATATATATATATATATATATATATATATANTAAAATATATATGGATTCTGTTGAGATAAGTAGGATTACTAACCATAGTTAGCTAAGGTGGTTAAGAGGAGCGTTAGCTAACTTATTAGAGTGGTTAGTTAGAAAGTTAGTTAGGAGGACAATATTACAGTATTTGCATTACCATTGAGCTATAATCGATGGGCAGGCCCCTATTGGGCAACCTCTGATCAGATGGTAAGTTATATACCGAGCCTACTATGGTCGAGCGCCTATGAGCGAGCCCAGTCGGCCGAGATACAAAGCATAGTATGGCTGAGCGCCTATGAGCGAGCCTACTACGACAGAGCAGTTATATATATACTGAGCCTTATAAGGCCGGACAATTATTTTACTTACTATATTGAGAGAGTTGAGTCGGTATCAGCAGGTAAGTATATCTTCAGATTATCATTAACTTCTAGTTGCTTTCAGTTATTATATTATCAGTTCAGTTTCAGCTTTCAGAATAGTACCTTACATACTCGGTATATTATTTCGTACCGACGTCCCTTTTGCCTGGGGACGCTGTGTTTCATGCCCGCAAGTCTCGATAGACAGGTCGAGAGTCCTCCAAGTAGGTGATCAGCTCAGCAGAAGATATTGGTGCACTCCATTTGCTCCGAAGTTGCTTGTTTGGTCCGTATAATTTAGATGTGTATGGTTTGGTATGACGGAGCTCTGTCCCGACCTTTATAACAATTATGTACTCTTAGAGGCTTGTAGACATATGTCATGTACGTGAAAGATTGTACGGCCTTGTCGGCCTATGTTTTGAATTTATAAATGATAATGTTCGCCTATTAGACTTGTATGTCACGTGTATATGATGAAGTAATAAGAAAGATACGTTACGTTGGTACTCGATTGAAAAAGGTACCGGGTGCCCGTCGCGGCTCATCGGTTTGGGTCGTGACATTGTACCTTTCAGCTTTATCTAGAGGCAATTGTAATAATTACTCAGAGTATTCAAGTTAGAGTTAACTTGAAATTGTCGCAACAGTTAGAGGTTGTTTGCCACAACGGGATTAGAGTTATACCTAGGTTTACAAAAGTATTTTGTAAAACGCAGTTTTTGGCTCAGTGATTTAGTAAAGAGTTTGGGAAAATCCTACTGGGAAGTAGGTCGTGATTTTTTCATCTTTTGAGCCAGGTGTTTTCCACGTAAAAATCCTTATGTTCTTTAATTTCTGCATTTATTATTCAGCAACAGGAGTATAAGGAACACATATAAGAACCATGTCCTTCTCTAATATGTGCAAGCGAAAAATTGGACACCACACAAATCACCC
>AWOL01S0037873.1:64741-99482 GCA_000715115.1 Nicotiana otophora | reverse complement strand
TGGTACGCCAGGTTAGGTGAGGCACCAGGCGCTAGTCTTGCTCCTAGGTTCGGGGCGTGACAAGAAGTTCATGAGTTTTCTTGAAAATTTTCTTTGATTTGATGCTAAATTCATAGTTCTAGGTATTATTTTGGCGATTTGATCGCGCGACAAATTCGTATGATTTTTTAGACCCGGGTGCATATTTAGTTTAGAGCCCCGAGGGCTCGGGTAAGTTTCGGATAGGCTACAGAGTGAAATTGGACTTAGAAACATTGCTGGTGCATTTCAGTTCTGGTGCAGGCCTCTGGTCTCGCAATTGCGAGGTCAGGCTTAGAATTTGCGACCTTTGTCAGGCTCGCATTTGCGACAAATCCTTTGCATTTCCGAAGAGGGGTGGGTTAGCACTGAGTTCGCATTTGCGATCATTTGGTCGCAATTGCGAGGAGGCCACTGTTCGTATTTGCGAACAAGTCATCGTAATTGCGATGATAGGAGGAACTGTGAGACTTCGTATTTGCGAAGAAAAACTCGCATTTGCGGGGTTTGCATTTGCGGGGTTCGCAATTGCGAACCCCCTGTCGCAATTGTGACACCTACAACTGGTCTAATAGCTGAAAGACGGGATTTTCTCCCATTCTACAAATTTTCAAAACAAGAAAACCCTAGAGGCGATTTTTCAAAGAGCTCCTCTTCCCCAAATCATTGGTAAGTGATTCTAGACTAGTTTCTTTCAATCTTTCATTACATTTCCTAAGCTTTTAACCTAAAATCTTGTGTTTTCATGGTGGAAATTGGGGTTTTGGGCAGAATTAGGGATTTTTGTAAAATGGGGATTTAGACCTCAAATTGAGATCGGATTCCAAAACAAATTACATAACCGGACTCGGGGGTGAATGGGTTATCGGGTTTTGATCCGAATTTTGGGATTGGACCAAGCGGCCCCAGGGGTTGACTTTTGTCGACTTTTTTAATAATGACCTAAATTGAATCCTTTGCAATCGTGGGTAGTTCGTAAGGCTTACTTTGAATCGTTTGGTTGGTAATTTGCTAGATTCTATTGGTTCGGAAGCTTGTTTGAGAGGCAAAGTTGTGATTGAACTTTGAGTGGACTTTTGGAGCGAGGTAAGTGTCGTGGTTAACCTTGACTTGAGGGATTAGGACTTGTTTGTCTATTTGCTACATGTTTAGATATTGGGTACAATGTATATGTGAGGTGACGAGTACTTATGCATTGTTGTCGGGTTAAGGCATGCGGGTGGGATTTGTTACTTGTAGTTTATTGCTTACCTTGATCTTTGTATCCATGCTTAGACTAGTTACTTACTAAACTAATCGTTCTTATCGTGTTTACGAGCTTTTGTGATAATTGAGTATTGATTCCAAAGTTGAGACTTGGTATTGTTGAACCATTGTTGAAGGCTTGTTCTTGTTGATTCTATCTCCCTACTATTACTTGTTCATTGTTATGTGATAAGGGAGAGTGTTAATGCACGAAGGGTGATGTCGTGCCATATTGTGAGCGTTAATGCACGAAGGGTGATGTCGTGCCATATTGTGAGCGTTAATGCACGAAGGGTGATGTCGTGCCATGTTATGAAAGTTAATGCACGAAGGGTGATGTTGTGCCATGTTATGAGAGTTAATACACGAAGGGTGATGTCGTGCCATATTGTGAGCGTTAATGCACGAAGGGTGATGTTGTGCCATGTTATGAGAGTTAATACACGAAGGGTGATGCCGTGTCATATCTATTGATTTACATTGTGAGGTTGAGAGTAAAAGCACGAAGGGTGATGCTGTGCAATTTTCTTTATTGTTCTTAATTGTTTCCACTGGTTAAAGGCATATTGATTGTTCTGGTTATCATTTCCGTTGTATTTCTCGTATCTTGTATCCCCTTTAGCATGTCCCCCTTCTAATAGTGCATGTTTAGCTGTTATTATTGTTTTCGTGTACGTATACTGTTATCTGCATAGGTTTATTACGTGGGTGTCTTGGCATAGCCTCGTCACCACTTCGTCGAGGTTAGGCTCGACACTTACGAGTACATGGGGTCGGTTGTACTCATACTACACTCTGCACTTCTTGTGCAGATTTTGGTACCGGTCCTAGCTGATCGTGAGGCTTAGCAGCTTGGACTTGCTTATTGGAGACTCAAGGTAGATCTGCTGGCGTCCGCAGACCTTGGAGTTCCCTTCTATCTCCCCTATTTTACTGTTTATTTTCATTCAGAACAGTTGTATTTCTTTCAAACTCTGTTTGTAGAAAATCTTAGAAGTTCGTGAGTTGTGACTCCAGATCCGAATTTGTATCAGATATTATGGGCTTTATATTATTCCGCATTTCAATTTTTAGCTTCTATTTAGTTTAATTGATTCTGTTATTGAAATTGACTAAATTTGGTTTAAAGAATCCTCTAACACTGGCTTGCCTAGCAAGTGAAATATTAGGCGTCATCACGGTCCCGAAGGTAGAAATTTCGGGTCGTGACAAGTTGGTATCAGAGCACTATATTGCCTATGTCTCACAATTCACGAGCAGGCTTAGTAGAGTCTGGGGATCGGTACGGAGACGTTTATACTTATCTTCCAGAGGCTATGAAGTTTAGGAACAAATTTTACTTCTATTCTTCTCCATTAGTGAGCTTATAATCTCTTTCTAATACTGAAATATAACTATGAACATATTTAGACATAAACCAAGGAACAAAAGCAATTATTTTATTATGACTGCTAATGTCTTTATAAAAATTATTTTGAAAGAAAGTTCTCATTTCTTTATCAAAGTTACCAAAAAACCAATTTCTCAAAAGTTCCCATCTGGGCTTTTTAAATTCTTCACAAATCATTTTTCTTGACGATGAACCCGGACTAAAATCTATCTAGTTTTTATCCGCTAAAACTATTTAAAAAATCCATTTCGGATAGGGTTGGGTCAGGGTCTGAGTTAATCTTAACTATATTATCCTGACTAATTTAAATATGATCAATTATGTTATTATCTCTAATTTGTGAAGTAGATGCTCTGGATGGAAAATCTACCACATAATCAATTGGAAAAATATAAGATGAGTTGGATCCAGTTAGTCTAGATGATAAACTCAAATTATCAGTTTGAACGTGTAACGACCCGATCAGTCGCTTTGAGCTCTAGCACGTCATTTGGTGGTTTGAGGCCATGAGCAGCTTCACTTCAGGAATTATGACTTTTACGTGTGATCGGAATTGAGTTTCGGAAAATTCGGAGTCGATTTGGAAAGAAAATTCTAAATTCGGAAGCTTTAAGTTGGAGAAATTGACTAATGTTTGACTTTTGAGTAAACGACCTTGAAATCGGGATTTGAAGGTTCCAACATGTTCGTATGATGATTTTGGACTTGGGCGTATGTCCGGATCAGGTTTTGGATGACCCGAGAGCATTTCAGCGCCTATTGTGGAAAGTTGGCATTTTGGAAAGATTTCATAAATTTGGGTTGAAGTGCATTTCAATGTTATCGATTTCCGTTTGGGATTCCGAGCCTGAGAATAGCTCCGTATGGTAATTTTGGTCTTAGGTGCGTGTCTGGACGTTGATTTGGAGGTCCGTAGGTCATTTCGGCGTCAATTGGCGAAATATGGGTAATGTTTATCTTCGAAAATTTTCGAAATTCGGGCACGTGGGCCCGGGGGTGATTTTTATTAACTTTTCGAGCGGGGTTGGGAATTGTTATAAATTGGATTATAATGAGTATTAGAGTATATATTTATGGATTTGCACATTTATTGACTAGTTTTGGAGTGATGGGCATCGGTTTGAACTGTTGGAAAGGCTTTGGAACCGGTTATGGGATTTCTGACCGAGGTAAGTCTCTTTTCTAACCTTGTAAGACGGAATTATCCCCATAGGCGAATTGAATTAAAATGTGCTTCTATTTGTGGGGGCTACGTACGCATGAGGTGACGAGAGTCCGTACGTAACTACTAATTATGCTATTGTCCGGGTAGTCTAGGACCCATACCATGCTATACTTACAATGTTGTACCCTACTTGTTAATTTGATTGCTTAAATCGTATTGAAACTTGATAAAGGAATTGTAAAAGATTAAACTTTATTTTCTTGACCGTTAATAAGAATTTGGTATTCCCTTAAATAATTGCCCCTTAATAAATGTTGAATTGGTTGTTGTAAATATATTTTTCTCTTTTGTGGAGCGGGCCAAACGCCTCGATAGCAGATAGATGCACCTATGGTTCGTATTGTTCGACCCTCGGCAGTGCACAGTTTAACTATTATGTTGGATCGGGCCGTATGACCTCGGCATGATTTGCGCATGATAAATCTTTGGAACTAATAATAATTGATATTGCTTCATTGCCTCGAGATATAAATTATTAAATGACGAAAAATAAATTTGGAAACTTCCTATTATTAAAGGAATTGTTTACTTACCTCTTGTTTATTAGGCTTTCAGTTGTTTTATACAATCCATGATTAATTATAATATCAGTATCTTATTGTTAGCCCATAGTAAGTGTCGGAGTCGATCCCTCATCACTACTTCTTCGAGATTAGACTGGATACTTACTGGGTACGCATTGATTTACGTACCCATACTACACTTGCTGCATATTTTTGTGCAGGTACATATATGTTTAGTGTCCTTGTGGGCGCAGAGGTGTGGTTAATACGGGGACTTAGGCGAGCTGCATTCTATATTACGATCCGCAGCCAGCAGAGTCTCCGTCAGAGTTATTTATATCTTTTCTGTCTAATTTGTATTCCGGACAGATGCTGTATTTTATTTTACTCACTGGTTAATACCCATGCACTTGTGACACCGGGTTTTGGGAGTAGTTATGGGTTGTTCAGTATTTTAGTTGCGAAAATATTATCATTTACTCCGTATGTTCTATCTTTTACTATTTAATTGAAGGAAATTATGATTTCAAAAATACTAAAATGGGTAATTAAGTTAATTAATTATTGTTGGCTTGCCTGACAGCGGTGTTAGGCGCCATCACGACCTTTAATGGATTTCGGGTCGTGACAGAACGGGTTCATTGAACCTGATCTTCACAGTTCCGTCAGAGGTCTACTCAATTTCTGTAACCTCAGTATTACCAGTATTTTGAGGAGTTATTGCTTCCTCTATGACTCATTCTTTGGGAAAATCAATTTCGTCTCATTTAATAGGTCTTCTTGTAATAACTTTAGATCTACCAAAATTTAGTTTCTATTAAAATAGTCTCATTTTTAAAATTCATAATTTTTCACATAGGATTTAAAGTATATAAAGGCTTATAATAAATCCTATAACATATGCATATTACTTCTGTACCATGCAAATAATCACAACCATATTACATGCTTTAATTTTGGTTATAAACCTCAGTTGTCTCATGACTATCCTCCGTTAGTGCTGAGGAATAAGAAGGACTATTAGTATTACCTTGTTTTGATTTCATGAATTCTAAGAATTCTTTATACATGGGATGACCTATATCAATCCCTGAAGAACTTGCAATATCAACATTTATTAATTGATGATTTCCCAATTGTGCTATTACACTTCCTCTTTCATAGGAAGGTGTTTTCCTTCCTCTTCCCCTACCTCGGGAGGATCTAAACTGTGGGCTCATGATATGCAATAAGTAATAAACTTATTAGTTTAAATATTCTCTAGTAACAAAATCAGGAATATTATTATCTGATCCTTTTTTATAAATTATTTCAAAATCAAATGGAGATAATAATGCTTGCCATCTTGCAAACATTTGTTTTGATACATCATGTTTAAAATCTTTATGAAAGATAAATTTGGCTGCTTAACAATCAGTTTTTATTAAAAACTTCTGATTATATAAATCAGTTTGGAATTTCATAACACATTTTACTATAACAAGGATTTCCTTAGCTACAGTAGCGTAATTCTTTTGGGAGCTATTCCATTTTCCCGAATAAAATTGTACAAGATACTCTCGTTTATCTATTGGAGAGTATTGTTTCAATATACCCCCGTACCCAATGTCTGAGGCATCAGTTTCAACTACCTTTGCCCAACTTGGGTTAGCAAGAGTTAAAGAAGGAAGATTATTAACTTTTTGTTTAATTCTTTTGACTGATTCGGCATAATTATCGGTCCATAATTTAGGATTCTTCTTTAGTCTATCATAAGCAGTATCTTTGGCTATATCCTGTATAAATGGTGAAATATACTTTAAACTTCCTAAAAATCTTTGAAGTTGAGTCTTATCAGTAATTATATCAGAAAATTTAGAAGCAAATTCAATACTTATATGATAAATTTAAGAATTAAAATTATTCTAGAATATATTGAAGGGAGTATTATAAACTTATCCCTTATGTGAACACTAGGTGGTGTTAAAAGTTGATATTATTATTTTTTATTTTTATTTTGATATGAATGACAAAGAAAAAAAATAGATGCACGTAAATGACTACCAAATCAGATATAGACTACATTGCGTAACTTCATTTTGAAATGAAATGTCAAGTGTAAACGATCAAACCAAATCAGATACAATGTCATTGGATATCATTTTGATACATTGTAAAAAACAATATCCACTCATAGATGTATGGTTACCAAATGGTATAATATTTATATCCATGGGAGCATAATAACAATGTATATACTCGACTAACATTTTAAAATACCATATCTTCCATTATAATCAGCCACAATAGTAATAGAGGTAAATTAGGCAGAAGCTTGCTCCGAGTTTAGGCTTGACTCCTGAGGATCTTTACGGTCTTGTAGGTGAAATCAGGGTCATTTCTTCTATATGTGACCTCTATTCTTTGAATGCCCATAATAGCAAAAGACCAATCCAACCTTCAAGGCAGCGGCAGAGCAAATATTTCAAAAATATGAGAACCAAAATCCATGAAAGAGATACTGGAAGTGAAAAAATAATTAAGGATAAAATAATAGCCAATGGTTGATATAGTTTGCGGTCTAAGTAGTAGTTCCTTACCTGGATGACTTATAAAACTATCACTTATAAAACAAAATCACATTAGAACATGTATATCTTTGATTCTAAGCAGTAGGTAGAGAAACCTATAATTTCCTACATCAAAGCAAAAGCTAAGAAATTTTTTAAAAGTATAGTCAAAAGAAAAGATGACCAACTCTATATCAAAATGTAGAAAGGGCCACACAAATCATTCAGAAACATAATCTGATTGTTATTTGATCATGAAAGCATGAATTTGCATGCACGAAATAATTGAAACTTGATCCACATCCATATGTTAACTTGAGGCATCATTATTTCCCTAAAATTGGAGAATGAAACACAATTTGGAAGAATTTAACTCACAACAGCTTCATTTCCTTTTAAAACTCTCTCAAGTTAGATAGAAAAGTTATTACTTAGTTTTCAATTTAGTTAGATAGAAAACCAAGTTATTACTTAGTTTTCAATTTAGCCTCATTTGAAGGAGCCTAAAGTTTCTGTAAAGAACCAATGGGTATTCAAAACAATCTCGCTAACAATCTATGTATTGTCCCTGATTTATAAATGTGACATCATAAGGGAAGAAAAAGTAATCTTAAACTACTTAGACTACTCAACACATTAACTCAAATTAAAAAAACTTAAGAGATGGAAAACAACAGAGGTCAATTCCTAAGAAGAAGTCATTTCTTGCGAAGAGTACATAGTTTTTGGATAACAGATATAAAGACGACATATTTCAGCTGCATTTTTCATGAGTCAGTGTCAGTGAGTGTTTAAAAAAATTAAGTTGTTATTCCACCTCTTACTAAAAAATTTAAGTTGTCGTTCTTAGTCCACCTCTTACTATTGTGTCATTTGTAAAGAATACCTTACTACTCAATTCCTAAAGCTGCACGAATCTTAGGTCTAAATGCGAGGTCGAAAGTCTAAAGAATGTTTTACTTAACCACAACTATTCGTAAATCTATCGCTCATTAAATGGCCAAAAGTCCAGTAAAATTGGACTTATTAGAAGAAAAAAAGAAAGAGAAAATATTAACTGAGATAACTCGTGTGAAGCTCGAGTTAAATAGATAACATGTAGATATACTTTACTTTAAACTGGAGAACTTTGAATTCAAGTACCTCAGATCAGTTGCACCTTCAGTATATGATAACCATTATGACATTGTGCAATTAAAACAAACATCATATGTCAACAAACCCTCCTCAGAATCTCTTATTCCCTCACTCAATGTTCCTTTTTTGGATGTATATAGTGCCTTTTTTGTTCCACTTCTTGAATCAACTACTTTATCTTCTTCTTTACTTGACACCATATTTCTTAATAAAGTAGCACACTTCTTGAATAATTAGGGGATATTCAAATCTTTACACGAAAGTGTTCGTGGCTTTAGAGACAAAACCAACAAACAGGGCCAACCTAATTTAGCTTATCATTTGGGCAATTGATCCACACAGAACTTCACTAAAAATAGTTTAACAACTTGGTAGGAATTCATAACAAAGAATTAGAATCCGTTAAGGAGGATTCTATAGTTCAAACATTATCTGTTGGTGTACAGGACAAAATTTGCCTTCAAAATATAACTACAGCAGATTGTACTTATAACCGACATACCTTCTCAGGACATTCTCTGCTGCAGGCAGCAAGCAACACGGACATTTTTGTGCTTCCAAATCAGAAAAGTGAAGCATAAACAGTTTTAAGATGACATCGTATGAAAATCAGAGCAATGGTTCATGTACAGTAAAAATCAACGAAAGAATAAGATTTAAAAAGTGAAATTAAAAATAATTAATAAAGTATAAGTAAAGAATGGAAATAAAAATACAAAATAAGTAAATGCTATCACAACTGATAAATTAAGCGATGATCTTTTCTCGAAAAATCCAATCAGGATATTTAGCTACTGAGACTTATAACAATAGCTCTCAAAGTCTCGGCAAACAGTCTGTTATCCTTCAAGCATTTAGGCTCTGTCCTTCTTCCAAAAGTGGTTGAACATTGTATTTTAAGAAAATCTCAGAGATTCAATTGTTCCTCTTACTCCATTGGAGAGACCTAAGGATCCCAAATACTTCTTCATCAACAACAAAATTTAGAGTATCATGCACTATAACTTACAAAGAAGTTAAAAATGTGCGCTGTTAACTAAATTAAACATTAAATGAATTTATTGAATTGCAAACCAAAACTAATTCATCGATGCACATACATTGGTTTCCAGCAAAAAAAAGATTTATATTCTATTACCACAAACCTAATTTTCAACTTTTTAGTAGGTGAAATCACGATTTGCTAAGAACAACCTATCAGAACTTACTTAAGTTATCACCAAAGCAAAAATGTTTATGCTGGCCGTTCATCCAACTATCCAATCATATTGACTACAAGTTCATCACACAACATATCCAGATAATGATTTATCAGCATACATTGCCCCCTATTGTAAGCCTAGTTGTTTCTTGTTTTAGTTAACACTTCAAAATTAGACACACTGCCTTACTTCTGGTTTTTAAAAGCTAAAATAGCTCATTTGCCTACTTCAATTTAAAACACAAGTAAGCTAAATGTTAAACAAAATAATTGACAAAACATAAGTTCATTACTGCACCTTTGGAAATTTTGTACACAAAGCTTTTCTCCATTCTATTTGAGTTTTTATTTTTATTTTTTTATAATAATTGATAGCTTCAAAATTGAATCAAATTAGTCAATGAGTATATGCATGTGCAACATTAGTTAATATTGATCCAAAGGTACAGGAAATTATATAATAGCCTTCAGTAAATTCAGTTTCTTTCTATTGTGGTCAACAGTTTATTACTGTCCGTGATGAAGGTCGATGGAGAAGTGGAAAAATCCCTTAAGCAATACCTTTAGAATTAATTGTGCCTTTGACTCTAAATTCTCGCTCACACTTTACTATGTAACCACAAAAGATCAAATCAGATCAGAAAATGAAGCCCTAAAACGGATTCAACAAGAAGAAGAAGAAGAGTTGGAAAAAATTGAAAGAGGAGTAGGCCAGAAAATAACAACAGCAAGGTGAAAAGATGAAGAAAGGCGAAAAAACTATTCAGAAATGAAAGAGAATTCTACGGTGGCTATTGGAATAAAACCCATGCAGAATAAACCTCCACTAATAGCTCAGCTTATACGTTATCCCAAAAACAAAGAGCACATGAAAATATTCTAGAAATTAAGTAAAAGCGAATGGCCAGAGTGAAGAAGAAATTAAGGAGAAAAGCTAGAATAGAGCAACAATCAAGCATAAAGACTTAAGATCAAACTCAAATTTCAACTCAAAAAGGGATTATCACTTGGTTTTTGCCCTTTTTCGGTGCTACACTTTGATTATGATGAATTGTTGTTGCACTGCTTTTTCTCCGTGCACGCCTAGAAAATTCCAGATTGGAATGTTGAGAAGAAAGAGAGAGAACAAGGAATTAAGATGTTAAAGAGGAGATGCAAACCTGGAGTGAGATAACAATTACACGTAGACTTATTTATGGGTAGGCAAATAATGCCACACATGATATAATAAAGCTGATGCTAAATGACTAAATTATCCTCAAGCTTCTTTAAAAAGACATTAAACAGACATGTCCAAACTTCAAGCTATTCTAATATATACTCCCTCCCTCTATATTTAGGTGACCCCATTTGATTGAGCATGAAATTTAAGAAAAAATAGAATACTTTTGAACTTGTGGTGTAAAATGAAGCGCATGTATTTTGTGTAGTTATAAATTATTGCATAAAGATAAATTATTTTCAAATGAAGAAAGTGATTATTTTTTTGGCACAGATTAAAAAGAAAATATGATCACATAAATTGAAACATGGGAGTATATAGTAATAAAAGAAAAAAGATTTCCTAAAAAATAGAGAACATAAAAGAAAAAGAAAAAAGATTTTTTCATTTTTTGATGGAAAAAAAAGAGTTGACCAAGCGTCAAATAAGAGACAAACAGACGGCAGTTGCACGTGATATCAAAGACGAGACTAAAAAAGAGCAAAACAGAAGCAACTGCAAAAGGAATTAAAAGAAAATCCAATTCCAAAAAAGTTCTCTTCAATTCGTTACCGTATTTTTCCGTCTTTAGGGTTTCGAATCAGTGTTTCCCTCTCTTTTCCATGTCTTCCTCTCCCCAAATCTCATACTTCGGAACCCTAATTTCCATCCAATATTAAATACGATCTCCAATGGAGGTCGGCGGTAGTGGCGGAGAATCGGTAGTAGGGAGGACGTCGACGTCGTATGAGGCTGCGGCCGGCCGGCGGAGGTTCACGGTAGAGCTCCGGCCGGGAGAAACCACAATTGTATCGTGGAAGAAGCTTCTCAAGGACGCTACTATCTCTCAGTCCAATGCTCCTAATGGTACTGGTCCTGCTCCAACGACATCGTCTGCTGCTTCTGCTGCTGGTATTCAACCTCCACTGCCACATCCTTCGCTCGAGACTCGATTAGCTTCGGTAGGTTATCAGTCGAGTTTAATCCTAACTTGTTGCTTATGTAGTGTTTAAACTAAATTCTAGAAACATATTGATGTATTATTTGAGCTGCATAAAAATCATCAGGACATGATTGCAGTTACTTGGGTGGAGTGTAGAATCTTTTGCATTCATGCATTATTTGATACATTTATTAAGTTTCTTCGTTTGTCACTGGTGGGGGAGGGGATGATTGGGTTGGCCTGGTAGCCAAGACGATATCAAATTCCTCTATGTATACCAATTCCTGTGTTTTGTATGGAAAATTGCGAGATTACATGTGAGATTCTCAATTGGAATTGGTATGAGAGTGACTCCACTCACCCGCCTCAGTAGTTCCTGTTCTTGGATCTGCGTGCGGAAGCAAAACCAGAGTGCATTTGGAATATGGAGGTGGTTTCTTCATCCACCCCGTGATGGTGATAAATATGAAAGTCCTTGTTTAGTAGGGGAACTGTTATTGGCATTATTTTTCATTTTTTATTTGATAAAGTATTGGCATCATTCATCACTGTAAGGAGTAAGCTAGATTTATGGTATTTTGGAATAGAAAAAGATTCTGGGTCTTAGAAGCTGGTTAGGTTGCTCCATGATGTTGTTCTGGTCCGAATCTAAGGAGTTGGGAAGATATTGTCATTGTTACATGTTGTGTTATTATGGTTTCTTTTAGTGGAGTATTCTTATGTAATCTAGATCAATTATCAAGCTGCAGAGCTTAATTTTATGTTTCAGTTCACATGGTTTTGGATAAATTTGGCATATAAGAAATTAAAATTTTGCGGGTAAGAGTAGAACCTTAACTCTTCCCTTTGAAGGTGACAAGAAGGAGAAAACATAGTAAAGACGAAGGGAGAGACAAAATATGAAGAGAAAAAAGCAAAGAGAAGAGATATTATCTTGTTGCTTTTCTAGTGTTTGGGTTTGGATTGGTCAGCTAACACTGATCTTACTTTTGCTTTCTAATTTTTCTTTTATTGTCAAAATATTTGTTCTTTTGAAATTGTACGTGCAACTAAAAACTGTGTAGTAAGTGATTACCCGGAGAAATAAAAAGTTGAACAAATCTTTGGATCCATTGTAGTTTTTTTTTCTTGGGGAATTTGTCTTCTTCGATACAATTCTTCTAATCCTTCTGGACTTGCCCATGATTTTTGAAGTAAAGGAACTTAGTGATAAAAAGAAAAAAAGAAGGCAATTCAATCAACAATAACAAACTCGGTATAATCCCACAAGTGGGGTCTGGAGAGTGAAGAGTGTACGCAGACCTTATCCTTACTTGGTGAAGGTAAAGAAGCTGTTTTCAATAGACCCTCGGCTCAAGAAAAGATGAAAAAAGGAGAAAAGGAAGAATAAGCAGAAGAAGAAATCGAAGAAGAAATCGAAGAAGAAAAAAGAAAAACTAAGAGAAAACAGAACAAGAAAAAAGAGTATCACCAAACAATAACAACATGAAAAATAAGAATATCATGGTTCAGGCGTTAAAAATCTCTCTGACGTGGGATGTGTGCCAGTCATTTTCTCTCTCTTCAAAACATGTTCCGGCGACATTTTTTCCTTCCTATAATTTTGTATTAATATTTTTATTCATCACGGAGGACTAGATCTTTTTTATTTCAGGTGAAAAATCGCTTGTGCTTATTGATTATGGTGAAGGGTGGTTTGTTTTGATTGAGAGGGGTAGGAGATTTGAGTGTTCAATTAAAATAGATGAGGGAAATCTCCGACGAGTATGCATTGCACTCAAGCAAGCTTCTAAAAGAACATGGATTTATTACAAATGATGGGGGTCAAAATCACAAGCATACTATTACAAAATTTTTGTTAACTTCAACTCCTATGGTCGTTTCTTTCGTATTGAAACATGGTTGGGAGACAAGAAGAGAGCTGTGATCATTCCGGAAGTTGGTTTCAACTGGGGTTGAGAAGACGTAGCCGATAAAGTTCTACATTTTCTAGTGAAGCAATCTACAACCAGATTCAGGCATGTTACACACCAGTCGAAGTCATATGTTGACACACCAAAGATCGATTAGTGGCCGGAAATGACAAAGGATCCAGTAGGGAGGTGGACAATGCGGCAACAGTTGTGGATGAAGGTTACCCGTTTCTATCTAGATGCTTGGTGGGAACTTTCAACGACCTCTTCAATTACAGTCCAAATCATGAAGTGATCCAAAAATGATTTTTGAATAGATGGAAGATTTGTGCTGGTATGAAAGTGACTCCAATGTCCCACAATAAATTTCTGTTCGAACTTCCCTCAAGGAAATAAGTTGTGAGAATTCATGCTAGAGATTGGTTCTGGAATGGTCGTCGCCTTGCTTTGGAGTGGTGGTTGGCGGTGGCCGGAACTGAAATTGCTTGCCAAAGATCTGATCAGATATGGATCAAAGCTTTTGGAATCCCAATCAATGGCTGGAAAGTTAATACATTCAAAACAATTGGTGATCTTTAGGGTGGTTTCATAGACATTGACGAAGACACGAAGCACCGGAGTGGCTATATGTGGGCTAGAATCTGTGTCAACCGCAACAATGCAAAATGCCCAGACAAGATAGAGCTTGAGGTGGAGCACCGGAGGTATGAAATCTCAATTCTGAAGGAAATTGTTGCGACACCCAAATTAGTCCTACATGCCGGAAGAGATGGGTTGGGGATTAAAGCAGCAGTGAGTTTGGGGAAAGTTGCTGGGAGTCTTGTCCAATCGAAGCACGTGGATAGACAACTGAACACATGGCACTTTAATTCAAAATTATCGGGCCTTTTTCCCATTAATATTAAATCTCGGGCCAGAGAAGGAAATTTTATAACCCTGCCCAATGAAGCAAGTAGCTCCAAATCTATTAAAAACCCAGGTACTTAATGAAGCTTATTATTCAAATACCCACCAAAAAAAAGTCCATACAAAGTCGAAGAAAAAAGCCTACTGACATACATTGAATGGTGTGTCACTAGAATTTTGCCAAATCCTTGTCTCATATCGAACAAAGTTGAGCCTCCCCCTACAGTAAATTTACAGCAGGCCCATGAGAACTCCATCTTCGCGGCTTCAAATTCACAGGTATTAGCTATGACCTCCCACTCAGATGTCGATGATGAAGCAGATTATGATGCTGGAACTTTTATCCAAGACCTCAGGGGTCTCTCACAATAGGTATACTGGCCTGAAATTGCTTCAACAGCCTTAGTGTGCTCAGACATTGATTCCTTCAGTGAGTCTCTCCCCCTTTCTTGGCATGATGGTGAGCAGTTGGAGCTACAAGAAATTCAGCAAGTATCACAGGCACCCACAACAATAGAGATTTCCAAATGGACAAAATTAGTATTGGGGAAGGCATGCAAGACATTCAAGATTAATGTAGTTGGATTTGAACACGAAATTTCCGACCTAGTACTGAGAATGGATCAAAAAAGGCTGAGTCATTTGCAAAAAAATAAGTCACCTTCTATCGCTAATAAGAAGGGCATGGGCAGAAAGAGAAAGGAGGCAGAAGCTCTAAACCTAATTAGTGGTATTAATTATGATGGGAGGAATGGAAGGGACAGGGGCAGGAGTTACACGAATTTATTCAGATGAAGATCAAAATCCTCAGTTGGAATATACAGGGTCTTAACGATAAGAGTAAAAGAAGTACCCTTACCTCATTAGTTAAAAAATGGAAAGCAGATGCCTTGTGCCTTCAGGAGACAAAGATGGATAACATGCCTTCGAGCATAATTTATCAGATATACGGGAATAGGTGGGCTGATTGGGCAAAATTACAGGCAAGTGATGATNGGGGGGGGGGGGGGAGGGGTTATTATCGTTTGCTGGGACAAGAGATTGTGAAAGTGTATGAACTCACATCAAGGCTGCTACTCAATAACATGTATACTTTAGAGCAACGATATCCAAGGCGTGCTTAAAGCACACTTAAGCCCTGAAACGAGGCTCAAAACATGTTGAGCGCTTCGCCTCGCTTAGCGGGTGCTTCAGTGTTGTCATCAAGGTTCAAGGCATACTTTTCCTTGCCAATGAGCGTAATCCTAAAGAGACAGACACTAAACAATTGATATTTCACTTTATCGTAAATTTTCTTCAATTTCTTTGTCCATATATTTGGTATTCATGCTTATAGATATTAGTCTTAGACTACACATACATATTTATAGTTTTTCTCCATTTGTGCCTTTCTTTATTAAAGCCCACGCTTTATTTGCTCTTTGTGCTTAAAGCCCCAACAGACCTTAGAGTTTTTTTGCGCTTTTCGCCTTTGATAACACTGCTTGAGAGCCTTCAGGAGAATTTCAGATGGGGTTTCACAGGAGTTTATGGCCCACATACCAACGCTGAAAGGGATGACTTTTGGCTGGAATTGGGGCAGTAAGGGGTATATGGAGTGACCAACGGGTTATTGGAGGAGACTTCAGTGTATGCAGATTTGTGAATGAAAGATTTAATTGCAATAGAAGAACCAAAGCTATGAGAAGCTTTTCTGAAACTATCTCAGATCTTCAGTTGATTGTTATACCATTACAAGGGGCACAATATACATGGTCAAAGGGAGAAAGTAATTTGTATGCCTCAAGAATCGACAGGTTTTTTATCTCTATAGAATAGAATGAAAGTTTTAATACCATCAAGCAACTGGCAATACCGAATCCTCACTTTGTAAGTTAGATTTTCAGGTTGAGTTCGACCCTCAATCAATGACTTATGCATCTCGTCACTACTTAGATGTAAAATTCAAATTTAAAGTCTTTCTTTCTTTGCCCATCTATCTTAGAAAGAGAAAAAAATACTATAAGGCCAAAAAGAATATCAGACGCTTGGAATAGGATCGAACCAAATAAAGAAAAAAGAATCGAAAATCCAACTCCATCATACTTCAAATTTGAGAATATGGCTTCAACATCCCGCCAAAAAAAAAATGCAGCACCATTAAATCCATGAGATGTTATTTGTAAAAGGGCTGGAGGGTTCCTAGATTTGGTGACGGGATGGTGGCAGGGCTATATGATTAATGGCAGTTCAGACTTTATACTCATTCAGAAATTGAGGAATCTCCAAAAAGACATCACCAAATGGAACAAGGAAGTCTATGGAAAGTTGGAGACAAGAAGAACCAAGATTTTGGATGAATTAGCAATTCTAGAACAAGTAACAGAGAACAGAGTTCCAGCTTAACCTGAGAAATAAGTTTTCCGAATCTGAAAATGGAGCTGATGTAGATTGCTAAGGCTGAAGAAACGTCATGGAGACAAGAATCAAGATGTCTATGATTAAAAGAAGGTGATAGGAATAAAAGGTACTTCTAAACAATAACAAAGTCCCACAGGAATTCAACACAAACATTTGATGAATGAGGAGATCTTGAGTTATTATCAGAATCTCTACACCGAACATGAAGGGTGGAGGCCCACTACCAGCTTTGAGGAAGTAGCCAGTCTCACAGAGGAAGATAGATAGATGCTTGAAAAAGCTTTTGAAGAGGAATAAGTGCATGCTGTCATACAAGTTTGCGCCCTAGATAAAGCCCTAGGGGCAGATGGCTTCACCATGGCCTTCTTTCAAAAATATGGGAGTTCATCAAACCATAAATCATGAGTGCTCTCAATCATTTTCACCAGCAATGCTACATGATAAGGTCATGTAGTGCTACCTTCATTGCTTGCTTTGATACCTAAAAAGAAAGGAGCCATTGAACTCAGGGACTATAGGCCGATAAACCTTATTTGCAGTGTTTACAAAATTGTGTCTAAGTTGTTGGCTGAGAGATTGAAGTTAGTGATTCCAAACTGGTTTCTTGCCATCAAAATGCCTTCATCGAACAAAGATTACCGATGCAACGCTTATAGCTAATGAGGTATTAGACTGGAGGATCAAAATTGTTGAACCAGGGGTTATGTGCAAACTGGATATTGAGAAAGCCTTTGATCAATTGAATTGGTCCTACCTAATAGCTATTCCAAAGAAGATGGATTTTGGCAACAAATAAATTAAGTGGATCAAGTATAGCATTACCACTATCAAATACTCAGTTTTGATCAACAGAATACTTGTGGGTTTCTTCTCTCCTCAAAAATTGTCTGATCCACTCTCTCCCTTTCTGTTCATATTAACAATGGAAGATCTTAGTAAGATGCTTGAAAAGGCTAGGCAAATGGAGTGGATACAAGATTTCAGAGTTGGTATAAATAGTGGGAATACAATCTCTATTTCCCACCTTTTGTATGTTGATGACACTTTGATATTTTGTGATGCGGATAAGACACAAATCCTTTACTTGAATTTCACGTTACTACTTTTTGAAGCTCTATCAGGATTACACATTAACATGAGGAAACGTGTCATCTATCCGGTCAACAATGTGCTCAATGTAGAGGTGCTGGCAGGATCATGGATTGCAGCATAGGAACATTACCTACCACCTATTTAGGCCTCCTATTACGAGCCAAGTTCAAAAACTGTGATATTTGGAATGGTGTGGTTGAAAATTTTGAAAAGAGATTGGCTTCCTGGCAAATGCAGTATTTATCTATGGGGGGAGACTAACTCTCATAAGTAGTGTGCTTGACAGCATACCAATCTATTATAACTCTCATAAGTAGTGTGCTTGACAATATACCAATCTATTAAGAGCAATTGGATAAAATCAGGAGGGATTTTCTCTGGGAAGGTAGCATCAGTTCTCATAAATTCCATTTGATTAAATGGGATAAAGTCACACTGCTAAAATGTAAGGGAGGTTTGGGGGTCAAAGATTTAGCCATCCACAACAAGTGTCTAATGAAATGGCTACGGAGGTATGGTACACGTGAATCAAGTCTCTGGAAGGAAGTGATCCATGCTAAACATGGGAAAAGGGACAACTGGAGCACTAAAATTGCCAACTCTCTGAATGGAGTTGCCCTTGGAAGTACATCAACAAGCTGGGAGAATTCTTCCAAAATATTCATTTCAAACCAGGGAATGGAGTGCACATTAGGTTTTGGAAAGACAAATGGCTCAATAATTCTGCACTCATAGATGACTATCCTAACATTTTCCACATTGCCTTGGACAAGAACTCTTCAATAGCTTAGAATAGAAGCAACAACAATTGGGATATGCACACCTTATAAGGTCTGTTCAAGAATGGGAAATGGAGAGTTTGATGGAATTGCTGGCAAAAGTGGAGAGCTACAACATTGATGAAGATCTTTCATACACCATGTGCTGGGGTAGCAAGAGCATTTTTACGGTCAAAGAATGCTACAAGCAGATGTGCACTCAAAATTAAATGCTTGATGCATCCCTAGATATTGATATGGAGGACAAAGTTACCTATTAAAGTTATCTGCTTTAATTGGATTGCCATACGTGAAGCTTGTCTAACACAAGATAACCTTAATAGAAGAAGATTTCAGCTGGTCAACAGATGTTACCTATGTAGGAGTAATCAGGAAACTGTCAACCATTTGCTCTTACACTATCCAGTAGCCACTGACATTTGGAACATGATCTATAGTATTTTTGGCTTGAGTTGGGTCATGCCACAAAGTTTGAGATAGGCACACAGTAGTTGGAGTTCACCAAGGAGTTGATGAAGCCATCAAAAAAGTTTGGTTGATGATCCATGCAGCTATTTGTTGGTGTTTATGGACTGAGAGAAATAAAAGATGTTTTAATGGCATCTCAACTCTAAATCACTCTCTTGAAGCTAAATGCTTACTTCCTTTTTTCAGTTGGACCAAGTTGCCCCCCCCGTAATTAGCACTAGACAGTTTTTGGATTTTGTTTTACTCTATTCTTAGATTGACTTTTTGTATAGGAGCTACCTACACTCTTTTGTCTTTTGTCTCTTGTAATTATGCTCCTTGTAACTTTACATCTTTCTTGATGCCTTATTAATGAACCTCTTACTTCATAAAAAAAAAACAATAGGAAAATAAGATAACTGAATCAAACGAAACAACATGAAGTAAAAGATGTCTAAAAGAATAGGAAAATACAAGAGTGCTACTAATACTATCGGTAAGTAAAGGGAAAACTCTCGACTACCTACCAACCGTTTGTCCTAATTCTCCAAGCAAGGGTCATGTCCTGCCTAATCACCTCTCCCCATTGCTTCTTAGGCCTACCTCTACCTATCCTCAAACCCGTCATGGCCAACCTCTCACACCTCCCAACAGGAGAATCTGTGCTTCTCCTCTTCACGTGCCCGAACTATCTCACCCGCGACTCCCACATCTTGTCCTCTACGGGGCCGCTCTCACTTTGTCCCAAACAACTTCATTCATAATCTTATCGCTCTTGGTCTTGGTATGCCTACACATCAATTTCAGCATCCATCACATTCAATCAAGAAAAAGAAAAAAGTTATGTTGCTTGGACTCTCCGAAAATGTCGATGGGTACGTGTCAGATCCTCCAAAAATAATGCACTTTTGAAGGATCCGACACGGGTACAACATGTGTTTTGGAGAGTCCGCGCAACAGAGGAAAAAAGCCATGTATAATATAGGTACACTTATTATGCATCATTCAACCAATTTTATCCGTATTAAATATGAACAGGTCAAATAATTTATCCATTTTTGCCTAACCATATTCAACCCGCCAATATCCGGTTCCACTCGCCCATTTGCTCGGGGGGGTTCCGTCTCGTTTTTTCTTGGCTGTCACCAGTGTTGTAAATAGCGCTCGCCTCAGCGCTAATAGCGTGAGGCGATGCGATGCGAGCTGCCAGCGCCATTTTGCTCTGTTGCGTGGCGATTTCAGAAAGGCGAGCGCCTTTGCCTATGTAGCGAGAGGCGCTGCGATGTGCGAGGCGATGTGTAGCAGCGCTTTTTGAAAAAAAAAGGCAGCGACCAAACGACGATTAAAATACAAATTAGGGCTTGGGTTTTTCACTTCTTTCTCCTTCAACAACCATCAGCGCCATTTGTTTCTTCGATCAATAAACCAAATATTAGGGCTTGGGATTTCATTTCTTTTTAGTTCATCAGCGACATCATAACCCAGGTATGTTGTCCATTTCTTCTTTCTTCTTCTCCTTTCTTCTTCTGGTTTCTGCTGTCCATTTTTTTTCTTCGAACATTGCTGTCAAATTTTTTTTCTTTCTTCTTTTTCCTTTTTTCTTTCTTCTTTCTTTCTTCCTTTTTCTTCTTTTCTTTTTTTGGCTCTGTTGTTCGAGCAAGTAGCAGAGAGTTCTTTGAGGTTTGAGCTAGCTTTATATCTTTCTTTTTTCCCTTCCTTTTTCTTCTTCTCTTCTTTTTTTGTTTTGCTCTGTTTCTTTAATCATGGATACGGGCAGAGGCAGTCAGACACAGAGCTTCTTCATAGTTCAAATCAAACCTAAAATTTACTCTTTTTTTCAGTTAGTCTTATAGAGCAGAATTAATTGCATATAGATATTGCTTGTTTTAGTTTATGAATCTACTATGACTATCTATTAAATTTTTAAGTTTTGAATTGGTATATTTATTAATATATTATTGCTATTGAGTTTTTAGTTTTATATATATATATATATATATATTATATTATATTTTTTGTATAAATTGTCGCTTCACATAAAAAAGGCAAGCGCTTCGCTTCTCGCCTCTCGCCTCAGTGAAGTAGGCCCTCGTCGCTATTTGTCGCCGCACGCTATCCAAAACACTATCAAAAACACTGGCTGTCACGAAATGTTGAATATATCTGGCAAACAACATATATAAATTGGCATTCAAGTGGACCGGGGATACTATGGTTCAAATATCACGGTGGCAAAAAATTTAGGCGATTTTCCCCATATGTCTAAACCTTGGTGAACAAAATTACTAAGTACTTGGTACTTGTGCTAGTAGCAGGTAGCAGGTACTCGGTGGATTAGTTAAGGTGCGCGCAAGCCAATTCAGAACCATTGTTAAACATACATACACACACATGAATATATTAGTAATTAGGAGTAGAGAATTATAGTTTTAGTATAAGAAAAATAGTTGCCAAGTATGGCATAGAAAGGTAAAATAGCATACCGGGCTCTTGAACTTGATTAACATAGTTTTTACTTTTTACTTCTTTGTTTCATTGAATTGTAATTTTTCAACTCCTTTGTCTATATTGTTTGTCTTTATAGTTATTTTTCTTGTATTTACATGTATATTGTTTGTATTTACGCGCTTTGTTTGTCTTCTTGTGCCTATGATCCCACAAATCTTGACGCTATTCTACACTTTTCGTCTTTGACAACACTTTTTCGCAATTATTATTGATGTTTGGCTAAGTCATGCATAACCTCGTGTATAGTATCACTGTAATACATCCTTGTTAGTTATGCCCAAGAGAGAAAAGTTTGCTGCTTCTTTTTTGCATTACCTTACTATTCTGAATGTGATTCTTTTTATGTGTCTTTCCATTTGTCTTTCTGTGAACTGTGCACTATTCGAGTATATATGGCAGTTAGTGATCGTTTACTCTTAGAAATAAGTATTTCAAAAAAACAATTCTGCAAAGATGAAACAAATTATAATAGTTATGAGGGACTTTCTATTGTTTTCCTGTGAACCATGTGCTGTAGTATATGGGCCGGTAGTGATCTCTGTGGTTAGGGTTATTCTTTCTAATATCATTTTTTGATAATCTTTCAATTGTTTCCTTATAAAAAAATCATTTTTCATAAAGATAAGCATTTCAAATATTTTGACTATAGAAGAACAATCTAAAATTGGAAATAGTGAAACTTGCAAGGATGGCTTTTGTCAGAGTTGATGTTGGAACTCTATTGATACCACTTTGCTACCTAAGAATGATGCTCAAGCGGTCATGCCTATGCTGCCATGCTTGCTTGTTATGAATTATTATCTGAGATTCTTTCGAGCACTAGTTTGCTCATGCAGGAAGGTTCTTTGATAAATTCTACGCTTATAATCAATGCCCTTTATAGGGACAACCTGCTGATAAGGAAGTCAAGGATGCTCCTCCTGGAAATCGTTTAAATGCTGTGATCGAAAAGATTGAACGCCTATATGTGGTATGCATTTTGTTGTTTACTCTTTGTTATACGCCTATATGTATGTGTGTGTGTGTATTGAAAGACTGCATCTGCATGATCTCTTTTTGCTTAGTCTTATTATTTTGCACTTGATCTGCTAATTACTTATTATGTCTTTTAGGGAAAACAAAGTGATGACGAGGAAGATCTTAATGATTTCCCAGATGATGATGAATATGACACTGAAGATTCTTTCATAGATGATACTGAGCTGGTTGGTCACATCATATTCTTTAACTTTATCTACCTTATATGAATATCTTTTGTTTTGTGTTATATCCTAATGATTTTTATAAGCTCTTTTATGGAACTTTGTGCAGATGACTTTATATGTTGTAGTCAAAATACCTCGTTTCTTGTTATGCAGGATGAGTATTTTCAGGTTGATAACTCAGCAATAAAGCATGACGGGTTCTTTGTCAATCGCGGAAAATTGGAGCGCGTGTGAGTTTTCTTCTTTGACTTTTTTTGGCATTTCATTCTTGCACTTTCTTGTGGCTTAATTGTTGGTTATAAGTGGTGAAGCTTATAACAGTTCAATCATTTTCTTCTTCACCCATTTTTCTTGAGAGGCAGCATCCGAATAGAGCTGCTACTCCTCCTCCACCCTGCCAAATAATACAGCAAAAAGATTTGCTACAAAAACCTGGTTTTCAAATCTGAAAATACGAGGTACAAAAAACTGAAAGAATTTCAACTATTTCAAAAAACAAAGCATGTGTGCTAAAGTGACACAAATGAAGCAGTTTAGAATAAAAATATTCCACCAAAGAGTACATATTCGATTAGCATTGTAAGCGATACGAGGCTTACCTAGAGAGTTAAATTGTCTTTGTTAGTTCCAAATGAAAATGTCTTTCTTTCTTTACTTTCTTTATTTTTGTTAAATAACTTATCATTTTATTAGTATCAATTTTGGGATATCTTGGTTTCTGTAAGTGTAAATTGGCTGTTAATATCATTCGTTGAGGGAACCTACTGAGCTACTTACAATTTTGAATTTTTACTTTTGTTTAAACCAAGTATTGACCAAACTGTTGGTTTCCTATGGTTTATGCTACATCTCTTTGCCTATGAAATTCTTTCCTCTTTTTTGTTTCCCCTTGTCCACTAAGTTATGTTTTCTCCTATGATTCAGGAATTCAGATCTTTGTTTCTTATGGGACTTTGGTTTAGTTCTTTGTATCGATTCATATGCCCTTATTCTCTCCCTCATTAATAAGTGTTTGCTTATCAAACTGGCCCATTATTTCAATTTCAAATTTGAAATATGGAATTTGAAGTTTGAAAAACACGTTCAACTGTGTTTTTATGTCCAAACACAACTTCAACTTTAATATCCTTTTTCAACTTAACGTCAAATACTACGTTTTCCAAATATCAACCAATCCATGTCCAAATGCCTATAATGGATTCTTCTTTTCATTTGTTTTGTCATTTCATTTTGGAGCTTCTAACTGACATGATTTTCTCTTAGTGAACTAGCGTCACCAAAGAACCAGCAACCAAAAAAGCGGAGAAGAAAAGATCTGGCAAAAAGCCATGTTGGGGACGACGATGGACATAGTCCAAGTAAACCTGTAAAAGTAGGAAAGAAGGCTGGGAAACCAGTACCAGTTGTTAGCGGATCTTCTCACCCATCTCATGGTGTCGCTTTGCAAAATGTATCCCATGACGGAGAAAAATTCCTGAATCAGTTGAATGCTTCTGAAATACCGATAACAAAGAAAGCTGCCGATACCCAAAGTATGCTGGAGCAATCTCCATCAGTATCATTGCGTGGTGATTCTGCACAAGAAAAAGACTTTGACCAGCAGAAAATTGGAGTTATCCAATCCAAGAATCTAGATGGTTCTGAAATATCTGGGAATTCTACTCAGAGGCATGACAAAAGTTCTTATGCTCAAGAGAGATCTGTTGTGGGAAGACCGGTTAACGTTTCTGACGGAGTAGACCAATCTGTTCAGCGACGTGATGAAAAGTTTAACGTCAGTGGGGAGGGCAAGAACTCAGTTCAGACTATGGTGAGCTGTTTACTCCCAACACTAGTGAGTTTCTTTGCTATCTGCCAAATGTTTGATAACGTGAATCATTATGCCATGGTATTTATGTATCGATTTCTATCAACATGCAATGGTAATGATTGCTTGAGAACATTACAGAAAGAATCTCTTTTCTAGGTCATCATTCTAGGTAGGGATAGGTGGATAGCACTTGTTCATGACCAGATGAAGCCTTTGAAATGTTTACAAGTAAAGCTGCACCGTTATGAGCCAAATAATGTCAAAAGATGTTAGAAAAGCTTCCATGGAATCTTAGGGTCTTCTATGGCATTAGCAAAAGTTTTTGATCCTTCACCGGAGCTTAACGGTCTTTCCAAAGTCAAAGCGGTTGCCTCTGGAAAGATGCTAAATATGCCTTCACCATTACACTTTTATACATTGGAGAAAACTAAATAAGTCTTAATAAAAAGGACCTTGGGCCTAACTCATCATCAAAAGGTAGTTCAAGAGGTGAATACTTTGTTTGATAAGGTAAATCAATTTTTATTTAATAAATGGGCAAAGCTGTTATACAACAAGTATTTTCTACAAAAGCACCCAATCATTATCTATATAACAAGGAAACTCGTGGGTGCACCAAAAGGAAATAAGGGATAAGAGACTACTATGTATCTTTACAAATTTCATCTCTACACCCTCAAAAACTCTCCTACTTCTTTCTTCAAGAGGTGAGGATTATCCATGAACACACAAACAAACTACAGTTCATACCCTTAATAAATGTGAGATTATAACATCCTCACACACTTAGGATTAGACGTTTGGAGTATGGATAATATAACATAGGGGCTTAACATTGGGAAGACCACCTAATAAAAAAAGAACCATTGGGTAGACCACTATCAGGGATGGCTCTGTCTTTATAACATAGAGTAAATGGACTTTATGTGCTCTAACAACTTAAGCTCTTGGATGAGATGGACACACAATTTAACATGGTTTGGAGGTCCTGGTTACCGCTATTATTAGAAAGAATTTCCTCGGCTTGGCTAAAAGAATAGTCGGGCCTGCATGTCAGGGGCATATGATGAAGACATATTTATGTAATTAAAAGTTTGATCTCTAACATATTAGGTTTTAGAATAGATGGTCACGCAATTCAACAATAAATATTACATAATAATCGGCACCGCTGGCCCACGAGAATTTCTTGGTATCAAGAAGTGTATGTAATAATCAAGAAGAGCCAGCCCCCAGGGCTTTGATCTAGTAGTAAGAGCAACGTGCAATATGTGGATTAGTCGCACATCATGGGTTTGAACCATGCTTTAAACAAAAGCCTGGTATTTAAATGGAGAAGCGTAGAGGAGCGCCCCGGTTATCCACCGAGTTTCGAACCGTGTGCCATTGGCCCTCAGAGTTTTCTCCATTATCAAAAAATAAATAAATATGAAAACCTTCTAAAGTCCTTTTTTTCCCCTCTACTCAGTTTGCCTTGCGACTACCATAAAATTTTAGTAGTAGTTAAAATTAAAGATATAAGTATACATCACAATCAAGAATACATTTTATAGGTCTAACAAGTCATTGTTTCCTCTCTACTCAGTTGGTTTGCCTTGTGGCTACCCGAGATCTGTAGAAGTAGCTTAAATGAAGGTATCAATTTAGAGAGTGCAATGTTTCTTTTAATGAGTAATCTTTAAAAGTACCTACTGGCTATTCTTTAGCAGCTTGAAATTGTTGCTTTGACTCTAATGAAAAAAGAATCTAAATGCTTGAGCAAATTTGCTTCCACTTCATATAAGAATTGGTAATAGACATGCTCGTTGTGTTTTTAGATATTCTGTATCCTTTTGATCAATAAAAAAAAAGGTTTCTGTATCCTTTTTTAATCATCTCAAGTGTGAGGTTCATTTCTTATTTTATAATGTTATTGATATTTTTCTCTCTCTATCTATGTCTGTGTTTCTCTATGCGTGTCTCTGAATCTTATATGGTGCAGGCTTAAAAGGTGATATCTGAGATTCCCGCTTTTATTCTTGCTGTAACTGACGCTCAGCTGCTGCCTAAAACTATGCAGAAAGGTCCTGCCATGCAGCGAAAGGAAGGATCTACTGGTAGACCAAAAGGTACAATGCTTGAGAAGGCCATCAGGGATTTGGAGAAAATTGTTGCAGAATGTACGCCCAAAACCTCTGATATATGTTTTTTTAATCAGTGATAATTTATTTTCTTATAGATTGGTCATCTATTTCAATTTATGAAAATATCACAGCGAGGCCACCAAATATGGAGGTTCAGGATGCTGATAATTCATCCCAGGCTATCAAAAGGAGGTTACCACCTGAAGTAAAGCAGAAGCTGGCTAAAGTTGCCAGATTGGCGGTATAGACTAAGCTACTAATTCATTTTATCCTTACTGATTGACGTATTGATGTTATAGTCCATCACATACTTATTAAATCCAAATATTTCCTTTGATGGTTGCAGCAAGCTAGTCATGGAAAAATATCCCAGGACTTAATTAATCGTTTAATGAGTATTGTTGGCCACTTGATACAACTTCGCACGTTGAAGGTATTTTTGTTTAACATTTGAATGTTCTACGTAGAGTTCATTTTCACACTCACATTGCATTGAGTACAAGCTATATCTATTTCGATTTATTCTGACTCTATCTATTTAAAAAATTATGCCATATCTCAATTGTGTTATGGAGATCTGCGAGGTTGTTATAGCAGTCAATCGTAGTGATGGTTTCTTTCTCTATCTTGGTTTCATATCTTCATTGGAAGGCAATAATACATCCAAAATCTTGTAATGCATAATCTTAGAATCCATCATAGTTGTGATGCTGGAAGAGACATAGAATTAGATCCATTGTCAAATGTGATCTAGTGCTGATCTGCTTCAATTTGAGAGCTCAAGACCAGCCTGATCTCTTATAGCGCTATTGTTTACTACTGATAAGGCCCTTACCCCTCACATGACTAACTTGGTTAAAAAAGTGGAAAGCTAAATTGCTCGAGTTCCTACTACTAACTTTTAACAATTATGTGGCTAGTTGGTCTTTTCACTATCCGTCACTTTCCAGCTGTTATCCTATGTTCTCTCTTTCCAACACTGAAAGCAACACTTAAAACATTATTTACTTTGAATTCGAACAATTTCCATTTGACTCGTTGCAAATCTTAATGAGTGTGTTACAATTTCTGGATATGTTTTTATGGGCTTGTTTATATTCAATGCTGGTGTGTGTAAGTATACAGTAAGGATATGCATTTTTTTTGTGTCAATTTTCAGTTTATTTTGAGAAATCTGCATGAAGTACCCATACTCATGTTACAGCCATTTACCATGGACACGTCAAGATAAATGAAGAATGTATTTTTATCCACTGTACCTTCTTGATTCCATCAATGAAACTACTTTACAAAAAAAAAGAAGTAAATTCTTCCTTCAGTCCCACTTTATATGATAATCTTTCATTTTAGGACATTTTGAAATATTTGACACTCCACTAATAATATTATTCCCTACAAGTTTTGCAATTTAATTTTGATCAAGAAAGATGTTTATTAGTCCATCCAGAGGATGCGAGAATATTCAATTAGAAAAGTATGAGGCCCTCAACCATCATTTAAAGAACCAACAAAGTCTATCATCCGGTTAGGAGGTGTGGAAACAACACCTTGAGTAGCACTTCTCCATAATTGTACAGAATTTCATGCCAAAAGGAGTTGTTAGTCCAACAGATTCGTAGGTTACAAGGTGGTGAAGTTCATTAGTAGTTGAGGTTTAGGAGAAACTTACAAGACTGGGAGGTCCTAGAATATATAAATTTGATTGTTTTGCTTCACAAACATATTACTGCACAATAGTCATGATGTTTTGAGATGGAGGGCAGAGAAAACTGGAGTTTTTTCTATTAAGTCCTTTATGTGCATCTTTTGGGTATGGAGGAGTCCACTTATCCACATCTCTCGGTATGGATCCCTAGGGTCCCGGGAAGACGAAGAGGATTACCTGCGTAAGTTGGTGCTTCATGTGCAAATATTCAGGAGAAAACGTGGGTTACCTCCTATTACATTGTTGAATTGCCTCGCACTTATGGTGGGAATTACTGTGTTGGTTTGGTCTTGAATGGGTGATGCCATGCACGATCAAAGATGTATTCTTCAGATGGGCTTTTGGCAGTCGTAAGAGAAAGCACATGGCGTAGGACGTCGTCCCATTAGTACTTATGTGGACTATTTAAAGGGAGAGAACTAGGAGAGTTTTCGGTGGAATAAAGAAGGATTTTGTTTATTTTAGGAATAGCCTCTCATCTCTTTTTTCTTTTTGGTGCAGTCGGGAGGTTACCTAGGTATAGAAGATTGTGTGTCATTTGTAGAAAACCATATTATTTTGTAGGATTTTAACTTTTTTGTATACTTCTTGTATACATGTCTTTTGTGCCATTTGTTAATAAAATTTTACTTGATTAAAAAAGCATCATTTACATTTCTCCATTCATTCCACCAAGAAGGATTTTCAAAACATCTACATTTCAACTGTGATATGCACAACTCCTTCCCATCAAGGCATCTAGAATTTCTCTCTCCATATTGTCCAAAAAACACAATCCAAAGATATGACCTAGTGGTCAATGAAATTGTAGGAATACCATGAGGTTTCGGGTTCAAATCCCATCGGAGGCAAAAAGTCACTAGGTGATTTCTTCCCGTCTGTCCAAACCTTGGTGGGCAGAGTTACTTGTTACCTGTGCTGGTGGGAGATAGCAAGTACCCTGGTGGAATAGTCAGGTGTGTGCAAGCTGGCCCGAACACCACCTTCTTAAAATAATTTGTCCAGACAAACGCAAGTTGGGATCTATTGCCATATATTTCTGTCTTCACCTTCCATGAACCCCAAGCCCAACTAATAAAAGCTGTCTTTACTGCCTATGGCGTCACCCATTGAGTAGCATAAAGAGTGGAACATTGATGTCTCTGCTTCTATCTTGTATGTAAAACATCTACTGCAGAGTGTGAAACCTCTTTCCTTTATATTGTTATTGCTGAGGCAAGCTTCATAAAGTTCAATCCAGTTGAAGAACATAACTTTACAAATTTTTTGAGACTTCAATTTCATTAGCTACTTAAATTTTAAGTTACGATCTGATGTTTTCTCCTTCAAACTTACTTGCAATCATTATTTTAGACATTTTTCAGTATTACGGGATAATATGTAAGTCAAATTAATATCTTACTCATATTCCTAGTTTCTTTTTGGTGTACTGTTGAGGTTCAAGTGTGCGAGGAAGGTTGGATGTTGTTCATAGATAATTATATTATGTTGTACATTCCTACTTTTTGGTATACTACTTGTACACATGAGATTTTTCTATTATTAATAAGATATATACCTTATCAGAAAAAAATTTCTTACTCTATGTCCATTCAACCGGCATATGAAATTAGATGAAGTTTTATTTGACTTGGTATTTTAATTCTTGAGTGGAGGTGAGTTTTTAAATTGGTAATGATGTTGTAACTGCTTAGCAATCATCGGTCATCAAATTGTGACAAAATAAGTGGAGACACTTGGGTTTAAATGAGAAAGTTCCTTAATATCTTTGCAGTAGGATAGTCCTTTTTGCCTTAATAAACAACTAATATATACTTTCATCAAGGAAAAGAGAATACCTAATTAGTTGATGTAGAGAAGAACCTTTGTAGACATGATTTTTTCTCTTAAAATTCACGATATCAAGTTTTTAGGAAAACTATCAAATAAAGTCATTTGGATTTTAATAAATTAGAAGAGTTTCTCATTTAAAAAATGAGAGATACTAATTACCATTTTTCAGAAATACTAACATGGTTAAAAAACTCTTGTTGATTAGCAAATATTAGAGGTCTAAATGTGCCTGTAAGTAGTACCTTTATGTGCGAGCAAATGAGGCATTAGAGTGTTGAACTTGGTAGAATGAAATGTGAGTGCGAAGATGGATGTATATTTAATTAACAGATTTTCCTGAAACGGTGGTGTTTTTTTTCTCTCAATATCTTGCGTCAGATGACAAACTGTTGCAATTTGAATTTGTTACATCGGATGAGGAAAAGAATGCTTAGGTAAATTCCTAACGAGTATTCAGCATTATAGTTGTGAAATCTGAAGGAGAATTATTTGTTTCAAGAATATTTAAAAGATGAAATTGGAAGAGAAATGCTGGGCAACTCTAGTTTCATGGCAGAATACTGTAAACTTCTTTCAAGTTATGTCTAATGCATGCATCCTCTTTTACATGTTGCAGTTTCTTGTAAGCTTCAATGTATAATCATGTTTTACCATCTTTCACGAGCTTGTGCCATTTTAGAGAAATTTATGATGGCTTTTGTCTATGTTCATATATATTATGGTTTAATATTTCTCCCAATTGACTGTTACTATTGCTTCAAGTTGTTGGTGCTCTTTTCCCCGTCATTGTCTTAGAAATTATGATTGATCCGATATTTGTTCTGGCTGCAGAGGAATTTGAAAATCATGGTCAATATGGGTCTGTCAGCAAAACAGGAGAAAGATAACCGGGTTCATCAAATAAAGAGGGAGGTCGCTGAGATGATTAAATTGCGGATTCCATTGATGAAATCAAAGGTGTGACTTTGTAATAATATGCTTATTTTTTGCCATGACTGCATGCTGTCTTTGCTAGCATTTGGGGGATTCAGGTCTTTCTATAAAGTTGTCATTGTTCCCTAGTGGTCGGGAAAAAAGAGTTCCATTTTTGTAAAAGTGGATGTTTCAATGGTAAATCTTAAATCAAACTCCCCTTCCCGAGGTTGTTGGAGATTGTTTTATGAAAAAGAAATCTACAACATATCTTTTTACTGATGCTCGCGTGTGCTTGCAGTTACTTGAGCAACAAGCTGGAGCTTCTGATGACTTCCAAGAAGCAAGTGCTGAAGAGAAAGAAGCCTTTAAGAGAAAATACAGCATGGATGTTGCACTAGAAGACAAAATATGCGACCTTTATGATCATTTTGTTGAGGTGCTTTTGCCCCATCCCAAACCCCACCCCCATCGCCTCAAACTAAAATGTCCTTGACAAGATTGCTTCTTACTGGAACAGTGGATGTTGGAGATTTACTTGGTCTTTACTTGTAGGGGCTGGATGAAGATGCTGGTCCACAAGTCAGAAAGTTGTATGCAGAGGTTAGGGGACATGCGAATTTTACTACTTATTTCTTTAAGAAAGAACACTAGGTTTTCTATGCTTGGTACTTATTCTGTGTCATGTGCTTCACTTCATTTGCAATTGGGGCATCTAGGAAATTTTAGTACTTTATGCAAACTACTTTCAAAGGCATCTGAAGGTAGACTCTTCACTCTAGAGCACAAGTCCTACCACCTGGGAGACAGTTTTTGGTGGATGCAAGAGTCTGTTCTCTATTGTGGTGGTCATTTATTGATGTTCTTCTTCTTAGATCCTTTAAATGACATTTTCCACTGCGGAACTCTGATGTAATATTCATGATTTTGGTCGTGAAAATGTGAACTAGGAGCTACTTTGGCATTATGGGGTTCTCCAAAATCTTCCTAGTTTTTCCTGTGATGTTTCTTAACTTTAATTGTTATGTTGTTTTTCATGCAGCTTGCAGGATTTTGGCCAAATGGCTTTATGGACAATCATGGTATTAAACGTGCTATATGTAGAGCAAAAGACAGAAGGAGAGCATTGCACGCCCGGCGCAAGGTAAAAATGCCATGTTTGTCTATTTTCTCTCCTTTGTTTAGTTTATTAAGCATTTATCTTATAGCTCTTAAGCTGAGAGCGTGCATTCGCAGTGGAGCTCTGTTTTAGGTAAATGTATAAAATCAATTTGAGCTAAGAACAGCATTCCCAGGAAGATATTGCTTAGACAGAAGAATGAACTGGGTGTAAGCTAAAAATTTCCAGTCAAAAAAGATTCAATCTTTTTCCTAAAAACATTCTTAAGGAATGAAATTGTACTAGAGAGAGGACAAGATGTAATAGGTGTGCTAATATTCTTTAATGATTTCTAGTTTGCCTAATAACAAATTGATTTGGCACAAAGATATAACCATTGAAAAAGTGTACCCTCAACTGTAGACCAATTAACTTCACATTCATTAAGTCCACTATCAAGCATGTGTAAGGAATTAATTGTACCACAGAGAGGAAAAGTAAACGCGTGTGCTAATATGCTTTAACTATTTCTATTTTCCTAATAACGGATAAGTTTTGGCTCATACAACAATACAACCATTGAATAAATGTACCTTCAAGTCTAGACCAATTAACCTCGCTATCTCATTAAGTCCACTATCAAACACATCATACTTGAGAAAACAGATCACCTATATGCTTGCTCAATCAATTTTCAATACAATGAATTTAGAAAAATAATGAAGGAATTTGACAGTTTTAAAGGCCTTAAGGACGTAGCTGACCTTTTGATAGCCAAATTAACTTGATTTCAGTTTGGAATCTGACAATCAATTTGTGGTAGATTTTAGAAACTCAGAAGTTACAGTGTGGCATGACCACTCAGTAGTTTCTCTTTAGTTATTTAAAAAGAAAAACTACTGTGTGGTCATGGTAGTTTTAACTACTAGACGTTTTTCATTTGGTGTGAAAGTTCCAATTTATTGATATGATGGTGAAGATCCCTGCATTGCAGATGTATACAAAAAGTACAGAATACTTCGTCCAAAAAAAAGTAAAGAATCTTATCAAAACATAAGTCTAAAAAGAGCTCCCAGTCATCTATCTGAAGGAGTTATTTTCAATGCTCTCCTTCTCCACTTTTTCTTCTGAACTTCGATCCTAGTTGCTTATTTTGTATTGTTTTGGCTTTACCAATTCAACACCAGACAAATTTCACTTTGCAAAACCCAATTAATATACAATCGGGTAGTGAAGCAACACACAATTGACGTCCGCATCCTCCTTATTGCATATCAACTTCCAACTAATGTGGATTATCATTTTTCCTAGTTTCTCTGCCGTTAGGAACTTAGGATTGCTCCCCTTCAATTGTTTAAAAATAACAACTACTATGCCTCAGTCCCAAACAAGTTGTGGTCGGCTCCCCGTGCTATTGCTTAAACAAAACAAAAAACCATTTTCCCAGGTACCCTAGGGTCGTGTATCGAGGCGTGAAGAAAGTACCTTCTCTCCACGAATGATTTCAATATGAACATGCCACCCATTTTCCCTTTTTTCCTGTACAACAATCCAAGTAACTTTTTAGCTCTTTAATCTTCTACTTCTGCATATGTATTCAAAAACATAAACTATTATTTTAAAAGTGAACCTACTGGAGTGATTTCTTGTGTATAAAGACATATACATACACGTAGACAAGGTGGGTTGCTCTGATGGTAAGCACCCTCCACTTCCAACCAAGAGGTTGTGAGTTCGAGTCACCCCAAGAGCAAGGTGGGGAGTTCTTGGAGGGAAGGATGCCGAGGGTCTATTGGAAACAGCCTCTCTATCCCAGGGTAGGGGTAAGGTCTGCGTACGCACTACCCTCCCCAGACCCCACTAGTGGGATTATACTGGGTTGTTGTTGTTGTTGTACATACACCCAGACCCAACAACAATACATGTGCCTTGATTCTAAGCTAGTGGGGTCGGCTGTATGAATCTTTGATATTCATTTTGCTCGAATTGTACCTGTCTCTTACCAATACTCAATTTGGAGGTTTTGTCCAGAAATTGTTTCAACCATAATAGTATTCTCTTTGGATAATGGATTTGACTTCCTCGACATCACATTATATTAGCGAATTATTCGAAAAAAATGTGATAGCTTCATGTTATCTTCCCTTCTCATACAGCTATGAAACCCGTCAAATGAACCCTCTTGGCTGCTTTATCCATCTCCATCATGTCACTGAGTGTTTCCATGACTAGTGTGAACACCACAGGTGATAAGGATCCCTTGTCGAAGAAGCATGTACACTTTCCTCATCTGATTCCCTTGTCAAACATTTTGAGCTTTTCTCAAACCCTTTGAGATATCGAAGAACCCCCTTTGCAGGTCCAATTTGCAAAGAAGTCTTGCTTCAGTGTTTCTCATCCTAGAGTCCACTAGCTTATTTGCAACTAGAACTGCTTCTAGTGTATATTTTCTTTCAATAAAATCATTTTGTGATGTCGATGTTGTCACATCTCACATGCAAGAAAGTTGCAGTCAATTGTTTAACAATAAAAAAAGGGAATCAAGTAACATAAATTAAGACCAAGAAAGTACTTTTTTGTTTCATTTAGAAGCAACT
>AWOL01S0037873.1:44096-62996 GCA_000715115.1 Nicotiana otophora | reverse complement strand
ATCATCCCGATTTCCCTTTTTGCCATTAAAGTATAACTGGGTCCTTCCATCAGACAATATGAGATTCCAAATTCCTTATTTAGCAGAGGGGCTGATGGACAAACAGGATCATATTCTAGGTGCGCCTTGGCAGATGAATCCATTAATTCTTATCTTTTGTGTGCAAAAATGTTTGGCCCCAGTTTCTCTTGGTGGAATAATAGGTGTGTGACCTTCGGCGTGGTGATATATCCTTCAAAATTACTTGAAATAAGGTTATTTGCTGAGAAGAGATCTATTAGTCAAGCATAATCTGCTTACCTTGGGCATCAAGTTGTAGAAACCAATGTCTTGAATGTCTTTTCTTATATAGTTCCCTTGGAGAAAGAGCAAAATTATTTTCATAACTTGTCAAGATTCGTTCGACCTTTTCCAATGATAATTAAAGAGGTCTATTAGGGTGATTAATATACTCTATACTGAAAAAAAAAACTGTATCTTAGACGGACGTCTAGGTATCTTATTTTCTGTGTGAATCAACCATCAATTCCCCGATTGTTTTGTCAAAATTTACTTACTCGCAATTACAGTAGAATATAACGAAAAATATTCAGGAAATGTTTGAAGAAATCATAGTAAAAAAAATAATGTTTGGTTTCTCTAATAGTAAGTGTGATGTAAAATGGGATAGATGGAGTAAATTATTCTGAGGGTCGAATGATCAATCTTAAATTTTATTTCAAAACTTGATTGTCGTTATTATAGTTTTTTTTTTTTGACTGTTTAGATTAGTGGATTTTAGATATTGCATGAGAAACTAACATATTAAAATTGAAAAAAGGTTTTTTTTTTGACTTCAGCAAGTAAATTATTCTTTTGGGACAAAGGGAGTACACATACAAATGTGGAGATTTCCAATTAGGCAAATAGGGACAGTGTGCACTGTGCACTGTGCACTGTGCACTATGTGTCTTGGTAGGGATGTCGGAGGTATTAGTCTATATCTAAATGCTGTTAGAGACTCCATTGAGTTGAATTTCACATAGAAATTGGTCCTTAGTGGTTCTTATCTTCATCTCTCAAGGTAATACATTAAATTGCAGTGTCAAACCTGTGGCAAAATGTTTCTTTGTAGCTTTTATAATGTATAAAGTTTATGTGTGTTATTTATTTAGGATGGAGAGAAAATTAGAAGGAACAAGTTATTGGCCTCTAAGGGAGAGGAAACTGGCAGAGTAGACGCTGTGCCTATTGCTCAGTCGGTGCATATCCAAGAAAAGGTTGTAATTGATCATTCTTCAACTTCAACAAACAAGCCATTATCCAGTACTGCAGCAGTGAGTGCTTCTACAAGAATGCCTGTTTCCTCAGCAAATGGCCCTGATGTGGATCGGCTGAAGCAGGAGAAACTAAAGGGAGTTTCTGGCAGCTCTGTTGATCCACGAGCAGCAGATGCTTTGCCGAAAAAGAAAATAAAGAGGAAACAAGAGTCGGAATTGGGTGAAAGTCAATTCCACACCGAGAAGTTGGCTTCCATACAGGCGGAGGAGAAGAACAAAACCAATAAGCAGACTGTCTGTCCTCCAAAACCAAATAATGTTCAGCAAGTAGCGCCCTCACTCTGAACAGCTGACATGATGTAAGTTCTCCTTTTGGCGGCTTCATTGATTGTAACTCTTTTCTTTTCTAGTTTTGTATGTATATAGTTGTTAACATGGTGTATTACTGACAAGAAACTCAGACTTGAGAAACTGAGCTTCTTATTTTGAAGTTACAGCTGAAAGCACATTTAGTTTCATCACGAAGGCAAAAAGTTAGAAAGAAGATTGATTTCATATGGTCACTGTCAGATAAGGCCCTCTATTGGGTATTTTGATGCTAGTTTTTATGGCCTGGAATTTGCTCGCTTCCATAGTTCATTGCAGCACCAGATTTATGTGACTTGAAATTCCATACTCCGTTCTGAGTGAGTCTGATCTAACCCAAAATGTGGAACTTTAACATTATCCTGATTGGGGTACAACACAACTATTTTCTAGAACAAGCAAAGTTCTCGTTTTCAGAGGCTGTTGGAAAGCTAAGCGAAAAACAGAACTTTCCTGCTCTCCACCCAAAAACCACACTCAAGATCACGCCTAAAATGGCATTTTTCAGTTTATCTCAGGTCCAAAACGACCCTAGATTCTTCTTTTTCTGTTAATTCTTTCTTTTTTCCTTAAAACGAAACAATAGATACTCTTAGGTTTAATTGCTTTAAGCTGTTTGGTCGTTCTTAACATATAAATTTTAACCACCGTGTCTCAAAGAATGTTTGAGTTTTGGACATTTTCTAACAAATATCCACTTAGAAATTCTCCTGTATACAGCTGTTTTCTGGATATCGTTAAAATTTGCAGCAAAATAAGGAATATTAACCAATTAAGGGGGGCTTGTGTTAGGAAAAAGTTAAAAATCCACTAGTATTCAAGTTCAATAAATTAATAAAGTCAATTCCATCAATGGAAAACTTTTCTTCAAATTAGTATGTGGTTCATATAAGGAGAACTATTCTAATGAAATAAATTTTATTTGAGCTAATATCACTAGGAAATCTACAAAACGAGGGTGATAATAAACAATCATAAACAACAAAGAGGAGCTTAGGTAAAAACAACTCAGTTCAGTTATCATTTCACGATCGACGCGTAAGAAGGATTAAATTGCCTAGCAAACCTAACATGTAGCATTTCCCATTCACAATTGTATTCTATAGCTCATCCTACACTTTCTATTCGAATACCAACAAGGTTTTTACAACAAACATGATGTTGTTATAAGAGAAAATATGTTGTTATAAGAGAAAATAAATTATGGTGGATGTCTACTCTTCCTATCTTCTCAAATACTTAATGACATATTCAATGACATATTTCTATGCTTAATGACATATTCAATGACATATTTTTGTTCATTTTTCATGCCTATATAAAGGCTTGTAATAGATAAGAAAATACACACAATGGAAGAAGAAATAAGAATTTCTCTTCCTCTCTTTCTCTCTATATCTCTTGGTTTGTTTTCCTTGTTCAATATTGTTACTTTGAGTTATATTTCATAATACGTTATCAGCACGATTGTCACCTTCATTTTCACAATCACATCCTAGTTGTGTTCGATTCTCCTTCAGGTATATCACTATATATTCTTTTGGTTTATGGTAATATATATGCACCAGTATGCTATTTATTAACAAATTCATATACTGTTAAGCATTTATTTTAGTTGATCATGTTACTGAAGTTCTCTTACCTTGCTTATTGTTAAAGAAAATATAAGATATAGATCTTAAGTGCGTTAAAACTAACATAAACAATTTAATAAATATGTGTAGACTTGCGGAGAGCAAAACTTATCTTCAAGACATTTTACAAAAATAAAAAAGTGATAACCAAGGTGACAAAGCAATTATTGTACATACTAGTTTAAATTACTTTACAATTGGTGGAAAGTAATATTTGAATACATTCACTCTTATCACCGTATATGGTTATTCCTCAAATCCCCGTTTATAATAAATTGCTTTTCTTTTACCATACTGAATATATCTCTTTGTGTTTATTCATATACTCCATTATTCTTCTTTATTTGACACACACACACACACACACACACACACACACATATATATATATATATATATATATATATATTATATGTTACTTACACCTCTTTTTATTTTTATTTTTTATACTACATGTTTGAAGTGATCAACGTCTTAATTAGCTGTCTGATTTTTTTTACAAGTATATTTTCATTAAAAATTATTTTTATTCTTTCTAACCTATTTACTTTTGTGATTAATTTCAATATGTCAAACTTGTCAAAGCTTGAATTCGTGGCACTAGACATTATCGGGAAGAATTATTTATCATGGGTCATTGATGCTAAAATTCACCTTGACGCTAAAGGTCTTGGAAATACTATTATACAAGAAAATGAAGCATCAAATCAGGATAAAGTGAAGGCCATGATTTTCCTTCGTCATCATCTACATGAAGGGTTAAAAACTGAATATTTAACCGTAAAAGATCCACTTGAATTATGGATTAATTTGAAGGATCGATATGACCACCTAAAACTTACAATATTAGCGAAAGCTCGGTATGAGTGGTACATTTAAGGTTGCAAGACTTTAAAACCGTAAGTGAGTATAATTTGTTATCTTTAAAGTAAGTTCTCTATTAAAATTATGTGGAGACACTATCATAGATGAGGACTTATTAGAAAAAATATTTTCTACTTTTCATGCTTCAAATGTGGTGCTATAACAGCAATACCGTGAAAAAGGTTTTAAGAAATATTCTGAGTTAATCACATGCGTACTTGTGGTAGAGCAAAATAATACTCTATTAATGAAAAATCATGAAGCCCGTCCCAATGGGTCAGCACCATTCCCGGAAGTGAATGTTGTAGCAGCATATGATAAGTCTAAAAGAAAACAAAATAATTACTGTGGTCGTGGACATGGTCGTAGACGTGGACGTGGCAGGGGACGAAACAACTATCGTCATTATGGTGGAAATAAACAGGAGAACAATAAGGGTTCTCAAATTAATCTTTCAAAAGGTAAAATTAGTATATGTTACCGATTTGGTATGAAAGGTCATTGGGCACATATTTGTCGTACGCTAGATCATTTTGTCAAACTTTATCAAGCCTCCCTTAGAAAGAAAGAAAATAATGTGGAGGCACACTTGACCTTTCAAAATAAAGATGATAAAGCAGGTCCCTCAAACAAATATGATTCTGAGGCACATCTTGCATATAAAGATGATGATTTTGGAGGCCTAACAAATATTACTCATTTAGAAGCTGGAGACTTCTTTGAGGATATTGACTGAAAAACTAATCATCTTACTAGGGAATGAAGCTATAATAAAAGTTGTCATTTTTTTTTATGTTTGCAACTAGCTTATTTTTCTAAAATGTATTTTCCCAATGCTCATGTGTTGCTAGTTTCTACATTCCTAATGTATTTCTTAATTTTTGTTTGTTTGTCTTTCATATTTCTTATAATGTTCTTTTTGATTTTTTTATGAAGAATATGAAAATTTCCTAGTCTTCAGTTGAACTCAAGATTAATAAAGATGATATATGTCTTCTGGATAGTGGTACAACACACACTATTAGATAAGAAATATTTCTCTTATTTGGTAATGAAAGAGGCCAATGTTAATACAATATCCGGTAGTACAAGATTAATTGAAGGTTCTGAAAGAGCCAATTTATTACTACCAGGAGGAACAAATTTGGCTATTGATGAAGCACTATATTGTAGTAAATCTCAAAAAAAACTTATTAAGTTTCAAAAATATTCGCCAAAATGGCTACCATATTGAGACTACAAATGATGAAAAAATTGAATATCTTTATATTACTACAATAATGTCTGGTAAGAAATATATGCTTGAAATGTTACATGCTCTTTCTTCTGGCTTATACTACACAAGTATTAGAAGGATTGAAACGCATGCCATAGTAAATGAAAAGTTTACTAATCAAGATAATTTTATTATTTGGAATGACCGGTTGGGTCATCCTGATTCTAATATGATGCGTAAAATAATTGAGAATCCACATGTACATTCAATGAAGAACCAAAAGATTCTTCAATTTAAGGAATTCTCTTGTGCTGCATGTTCTCAAGGCAAATTAATTATTAGATCATCAGCTATTAACGTTAGGATGGAATCCCCTACATTTCTGGAACGTATACAAGGTGATATATGTGAGCCCATTCACCATCCATGTGGACCATTCAGATATTATATGATTTTGGTTGATGCATCTATAAGATGGTCACATGTATGCTTACTATCAACTCGTAATATGGCATTTGCGAGATTGTTGGCTCAAATAATAAAGCTAAGAGCATAATTTTCAGATTATGCAATTAAGACAATTCGTCTTGATAGTACTGGTGAGTTTGCATCCCAAGCCTTTAATGATTATTGTATATCAGCTGGGATAACAATTGAGCACCCGGTTGCTCATGTTCATACACAAAATGGTCTAGCAAAAACATTGATCAAACGCCGCCAATTAATTGCTAGACCAATGCTTATGAGAACAAAACTTCCCATTTTATTATGGAGTCATGCTATTTTACATGCAGCAACACTTGTGCAGATAAGGCCCACAAGTTATCATAAAGTCTCCCCAATGCAATTGGCTTTTGGCCAGAAGCCAAATATTTCCCATCTTAGAATCTTTGCTTGTGCGATATATGTTCTAATTGCTCCACCACACCGCACAAAGATGGGTCCCCAAAGAAGGTTGGGAGTATATGTTGGGTATGAATCTCCTTCTATTATAAAATATCTGGAGCCTATGACTGGAGATTTATTTACGGCAAGATTTTCTGATTGTCATTTTGATGAATCATTATACCCAACATTATGGGGAAAAAATAAGCAGCTGAGAAAGGAAATAGATTGGAATGTATTATCACTATCTCATTTAGATCCTCGAACAAATCAATGTGAACAAGAGGTTCAAAAGATAATTTATTGGCAAAATATTGCAAATCAACTGCCGGATGCATTTACTGACCTACCAAGGGTGACTAAGTCACATATTATAGCTGCTAATGCTCCAATTCGAGTGGATATACTAGTAGGACAATTAATTAAAGCAAACGATTCTAAACCACGCTTAAAACGTGGTAGACCAATCAATTCTAAGGATAAAAATCCTCGAAAAAGAAAAGGAGCAAATGATCAAAGTGATCATAATACGGAGGTAATGACTCAAGAAGAGCACAGAGACATAACAAATGATAAAACCTCAAGGGAGGTTCAGATACCTGAAAATGATGAGAATGGAGAGATCTTAATAAGTTATGTCTCAACGGGAAAAGATGGAACCGAACTAATCTTGTTATCGACAATGTTTTTGCTTATAATGCCGCTGTTGAAATAATGCAACAAGATGAGGATCTTGAACCAAAATATGTTGATGAATATAGACAGAGAAATGACTGGCCAAAATGGAAAGATGTTATCCAGGCAGAATTAACTTCACTTGCGAAACGTGAAGTTTTTGGGTCTGTAGTCCAAACACCAAATGGTGTTAATCCTGTTGGCTATAAATGTGTTTTTGTACGTAAAAGGAATGAGAAAAATGAGGTACAAAGATATAACGCACGCCTTATTGCACAAGTATTTTTACAAAGGCCTGGTATCGATTATGAAGAAACGTATTCTCCTATTATGGATGCTATAACGTTCCGTTATCTCATTAGTTTTGCTGTCCATGAAAAGCTTGACATACATTTAATGGATGTGGTTACAGTCTACCTTTACAGCTCACTGGATAATGAGATATACATAAAAATTCCCCAGGGATGTAAAATGCCTAACGCACATAATTCGAAGTCCCGGAAAATATTTCCAATCAAATTGCAAAGATCTTTGTATGGTCTAAAGCAATCAGGTAGAACGTGGTATAACCGCCTTAATGAGTATTTATTAAAGGAAGGTTATATAAATGATACCATTTGTCCATTTATTTTTATAAAGAAAATAACATCGGAGTTTGTTGTACTTGTTGTATATGTTGATGACATAAACCTTATTGGAACTCCTACATAACTCCAAAATGCAATTGATTATTTAAATAAGGAGTTTGAGATGAAAGATCTCGGAAAGACAAAATTATATCTTGGTTTGCAAATTGAACATTTGGAAAATGAGACTTTTGTTCATTAATCTGCCTACATAGAAAAGGTATTGAAACGGTTTTACATGGATGAAGCACATCCATTAAGTACTCCGATGATTGTTCGATCACTTGATGCGTATAAGGACCCGTTCTGACCTCAAGAAAAGAATGAAGAGCTTCTTGGTCCTGAAGTACCATATTTTAGTGCAATTGGTGCACTTATGTATCTTGCTAACACTACAAGGCCTGACATAACTTTTTCAGTTAATGTCTTAGCAAGATATAGCTCTGCTCCTACAAGGAGACATTGGAATGGAATCAAACACATATTGCGGTATCTAAAAGGGACTACCGATATGGGATTATTTTATGACAATGATTGCAGTCCCGATCTTGTTGGTTATGCCGATGCTGGGTATTTATCCGACCCACACAAGGCTCGATCTCAAATAGGCTATGTGTTTACATATGGAGGCACTTCTATATCTTGGCGATCGACTAAGCAATCAATCATGTCTACTTCATCTAATCATCCTGAGATAATTACTATTCATGAAGCAAGTCAAGAATGTGTATGGTTGAGGTCTATAATACACCTTATTCGAGACAAATGTGGTTTGAAGTGTGATAAACTACCCACAATTTTGTATGAAGACAATGCAACATGCATAGCCCACTTGAAAGGAGGATTCATAAAAGGGGATAGGACAAAGTGATAATATGGCTGATTTGTTCACTAAATCTCCACCGAAGTCAACCTTCAAGAAAATAGTGTACAAGATTGGGATGCGAAGGCTCAAGGATGTGAATTGATACTCTAATCACGGGGAGTTAATAAGCGTCGTACTCTTTTTCCCTTACAAGGTTTTGTCCCACTGGGTTTTCCTTGCAAGGTTTTTAACGAGGCAACCAAAAGGCGCATTTTTAAACATGTGTACTCTTTTTCCTTCACTAGGATTTTAAAACTGTTACTTACCTCAAACCGTGAAATTCTTATTCCGCTAATCCTTTGCCTCGTGAATTGGCTTCCAAACGCCTCGAATCTAGTCACAAATAATTCGATTCAGTCAATAAAATTTATTGGAATTAATTCCATAAGAAAATACTAATTTTCCATAAAAATCCAAAAATTAGCTCAAATATCGCCCGTAGGGCCCACGTCTCGGAACCCGACAAAAGTTATAAAATATGAATACCCATTCAACTACGAGTCCAACCATACAAATTTTACTCAAATCCGACATCAACTTGACCCTGAAATCTCCAAATTAAACCAAGAGGGTTTTCACAATTTTTCAATTTAATTTACCAATTAAATATTAAAAACAACTATGGATTCGGGTAATTTAACCAACATTGAGTTAAGAACACTTACCCCGTTGTTTCCTATGAAAATTTCCCAAATATCGCCTCTTCCCGAGCTCCAATCCGTCAAAAATGAAAAATGGGATGAAGTCCCATTTTCTAAACTTAAACTCTCTGCCCAGTCATTTGCTCTACGCGATCGCGAACATTCCCATGTGATCGCGAAGAATAGTTTTCCGCTGCCCAGATTTAATTCTATGCGATCGCGAACTTTCCCACGCGATCGCGATGCATAACATCTCATACCTACGCGATCACGTACTCGTCCACGCGATCGCGAAGCACAAAATGCGTGACTTCTATTTCCGCTCCACTTACTCTACGTGAACGCGACCTTCTTCACGCGTTCGCGAGTCAGAAAATCCCAGAGCTACGCGATCACACCCCTCTTCACGCGATCGCATAGAACAAAACTCAGCATCCCCTAATTAACCCTACACGATCGCGGATATACCCACGCAATCACATAGAACAAAACCTACTTCCCAACTAAGCCTACGCAATCGCAGACACATTCATGCGATCGCGTAGAAGGAAAACAGACTTAGATATCAGAAAATTCCAGCAGCTGTTCAAGTCTAAGTTTTGATCCGTTAACCATCCGAAACTCATCCGAGCCCCTCGAGACCTCAACCAAATATACTAACAAGTCCTAAAACATCATACGAACTTAGTCGAACCCTCAAATCCTCTCAAACAACACTAAAACCACGAATCATACCCCAATTCAAGTCTAATGAACTTTGAAATGTTTAATTTCTACAAACAACGCCGAAACCTATCAAATCGCATCCGATTGACCTCACATTTTGCACAAAAGTCATAAATGACATAACGGACCTATAAAAAGTTTCCGAATCAGATTTCGACCCAAATATCAAAAAGTCAACCCCCGGTCAAACTTCCCAAAAATTTAACTTTCGCAATTTCAAGCCTAATCTCTCTACCAACCTCCAAATAATTTTCCGGACACGCTCCTAAGTCCAAAATCACCATACCGAACTATTGGAATTATCAAAATTCAAATCCGAGGTTGTTTACACATAAGTACATATCCGGTCAACGTTTCTAACTTAAATTTTCAGTTATGAGACTAAGTGTCTCGTTTCACTCTGAATTGCTTCTGAACCCGAACCAACTAACCCGATAAGTCATAAAATAACGGTAAAGCATAAATTGAGTAATAAATGGGGGAACAGGGTTCAAAACGACCGGCCGGGTCGTTATATTCTCCTACTCTTAAATAAACGTTCGTCCTCGAACGAGTTTAGAACCATACCTGGAGTCTCAAATAGGTGTGGATATTTGCTCCACATTTCGTGCTCAATCTCCTAAGTAGCTTCTCCGGCTGGTTGGCCTCTCCATTGTACCTTCACTGATGCTATGTTGTTTGACCTCAGCTTCTGAACCTGCCGGTCTAAAATAGCCATCGGCTCCGCATCATAAGTCAATTACCGTCCAACTGCACTGTACTGAAATTCAGAATATGATACGGATCCTCTACATACTTTCGGAGCATGGATATATGGAAAGCAAGTTCATAAGCCACCTCTCCAATCTTCTTAAGTATCCCAAAAGGCCCAATATACCGAGGGCTCAACTTACCCTTCTTCCCAAACCTCAACACACCCTTCATGGGTGAAATTTTGAGTAGAACCTTCTCCCCAACCATGTAAAAAACATCACGAACCTTCCTGTCGGCATAACTCTTTTGTCTAGACTGCATCGTGCGAAGCCATTTCTGAATCACTTTAACCTTTTCTAAAGCATCCTGAACCAAGTCAGTACTCAATAGTCTAGCCTCACCAGGCTCAAACCAACCCATCGGAGACCGACACTGTCTACCATACAAAGCCTTATACAGAGCCATATGAATGCTCGATTGATAGTTGTTATTGTAAGCAAACTCCGCGAGTGGCAGAAACTGATCCCAAGAACCTCCAAAATCTATAACACAAGCGCGTAGCATATCTTCCAATATCTGAATAGTGCGCTCGAACTGTCCGTCCGTCTGAGGTTGAAATGTTGTACTCAACTGAACCTGTGTGCCCAATTCTCGTTGCACTGCACTCCAAAATTGTGATATAAACTGTGTTCCCCGATCTGAAATGATGGACACTGGCACACCATGTAGGCGAACAATCTCGCGGATATAAATCTCAGTCAACCGCTTCGAAGAATAATTGGTACCAACAGGAATAAAATGTGCAGACTTAGTCAACCGATATACAATCACCCAAACCACATCAAACTTCCTCAAAATCTATGGAAGCCCAACTACGAAGTCCATGGTAATACGCTCCCATTTTCACTCTGAAATTTCAAGTTTCTGAAGCAATCCTCCTGGCCTCTGATGTTCATACTTCACTTGACGACAATTTAAACATCGAGCTACAAACCCAACTATATCTTTCTTCATTCGCCTCCACCAATAGTGCTGCCTCAAATCCTGATACATCTTCGCGGCACCTGGATGAATGGAGTACCGCGAGCTGTGAGCTTCCTGGAGAATCAACTCACGCAAACCATATATATTAGGCACACATAGCCTGCCCTACATCTGTAGTCCACCGTCACCCCCAATATTGACTTCCTTGGCATCACCGTGCTGAACTGTGTCCTTAAGGACGAGCAAATAGGGATCATCATCATACTGGCACTCTTTATGCGATCATATAAAGAAGACCGAGAAACCACACAAGCCAAAACTCGATTCGGCTCGGAAACATCCAATCTAACAAACTGGTTGGCCAAGGCCTGAACATCCAAGGCTAAAGGCCTCTCAGTTACCGGTAAGTATGCTAAGCTGCCCAAACTCTCCGCCTTACGACTCAAGGCATCGGCCACCACATTGGCTTTTCTGGGATGATAGAGAATGGTAATGTCATAATCCTTAAGCAACTCCAACCATCTTCGCTGTCGCAAATTAAGATCCTTCCGTTTAAACAAATGTTGTACACTCCGATGATTGGTATATACCCCACACTGGATACCGTACAAGTAATGCCACTAAATTTTCAGGGCATGAATTATAGCTGCTAACTTGAGATCGTGGACCAGATAATTCTTCTCCTGTGCCTTTAACTATCTGGACGCATAGGCAATCACCCTACCGTCTTGCATAAGCACTGCGCCAAGACCAGTACGTGATGCATCACAATATATAGTATAAGACTCTGAACCTGTAGGCAACACCAATACTGAAGCTGTAGTCAAAGTTGTCTTGAGCTTCTGAAAGCTCTCTTCACATTCATCCGATCACCTGAACGGAGCACCTTTTTGGGTCAATTTAGTCATAGGCGATACAATAGATGAGAAACCCTCCACGAAGAGACGATAATAACCGACTAAGCCGAGAAAACTCAGAATCTCGGTAACTGAAGATGGTCTGGGCCAACTCTGAACTACCTCTATTTTCTTTGGATCCACCTTAATTCCTTCACTTGACACTATATGTCCTAAGAATGCCAACTGGATTAAGCTAGAACTCACATTTAGAGAATTGTCATAAAGTCTCTGTAATACAATACCCAAGTGTTGTGCATGCTCCTCCTGGCTACGTGTGTACACCAGGATATCATCAATAAATACTACGACAAATAAATCTAGATATAGCTGGAATACACTATTCATCAAATGCATAAATGTTGCTGGGGAATTGGTTAGCCCAAAAGACATCACAAGAAATTCATATTGGCCATAACGAGTTCTGAATGTCATCTTTAGAATATCCAAATCCTGAATTTTCAACTGGTGATACCCAGATCTCAAATCAATTTTGGAGAACATCCTCGCCCCCGTGAAGCTGGTCAAATAAGTCATCAATACGCGGAAAGGGATATTTATTCTTGATTGTAACTTTGTTCAACTACCTATAATCGATGCACATCCGCATAGTATCATCTTTCTTTTTCACAAACAGAACCGGTGCACCCCAAGGTGACACACTAGGCCTAATAAATCCCTTTTCAAGGAGTTTCTGAAGTTGCTCTTTCAATTCTTTTAACTCAGCTGGTATCATACGATATGGAGGAATAGAAATGATCTGAGTGCCCTGCACCAAGTCAATACCAAAATCAATATCCCTGTCTGGTGGCATACCCGACAGGTTTGCAGGAAATACATCTAGAAAGTCTCGCACGACCGGTACTGAATCAATAATAGGAGTATCTGCATCAACATCTCTTACAAAGGCCAAATATGAAAAACATCCCTTTCCAACCATACGTTGGGCCTTCAAATAAGAAATTACCCTGCTAGGAACAAAATCTAGAGAACTTCTCCATTCAACCTTCGGCAACCCCACATTATCAACGTCACGGTTTTTGCGTGACAGTCCAAAATAGCATGACATGGAGACAACCAATCCATATCCAGGATTACATCAAAATAAACCATACTGAGTAGTAAGAGATCAATCCTAGTCTCCAGTTCCCCAATAGTTACCACAGACGACCAATACACACGGTCCACAGTAATACCACTGGTGTAGATACACAAACAGGTGAAACTAAGGACTCACATGGCATATCCAGATAATGAGAAAAATACAATGATACATGTGACTAATATAGAAGCCTTCCTGTGGAACACTGAGACAATACCTGTGATCATTGCATCTGAAGCAACAGCATCTGGCCTGGCAGGAAAAGCATAGAATCGGGCCTGACTGCCACCTGATCGGCCTCCCCCTCTTGGGAGACCCCTAGCTGCCTGACCCCCACCGCGAGCTGGGTGGGTGGGTGGTGGAACTGCTGATGCTGGTGCCGTCAGTCGAGCCCTACTCAACAGCCTAGGACAATCTCTCTTGTAATGACCAAATTCTTCGCACTCGAAACAGCCCCTCATCTGACAGAACTGCTGCTCCTAATAACCCGAGGAATTACCTATAGAAGCCTGAGCAGACGAGGTATGATGAGAACTCTGCACTGATAGTGCACTGAATGAAGACTGACCTAAGTGAGCACTGTAAGAACCGTGGCTAGCTGATGCACCGCGATGAGCTGGACGACCCATCTGAGCGTGTCTGTAAGAACGACCCTTACCACGGCGAAACTGACCCCCTAAAGGAACACCTCTGAGATCACCTGAACCACGAGGCCTCTTAGCCTCCATCTCAACCCACTCCTGGCTGCGAACCATCTCAATCTGACGAGCAATGTCGACCACCTCATCAAAAGTAGCACTAGACACTCTCTCTCTAGTCATGAGTAAGCGTAGCTGAAAAGTGAGGCCATCAATGAACCTCCTAATCCTCTCCCTATCAGTGGGAACCAGCCAGACTGCGTGACGAGCCAACTCAAAATATCTCATCTGGTATTGCATCACAGACATACCATCTTGACGTAACTGCTCAAACTGTCTATGCAGCTCCTCTCTGCGAGACTGCGGCACAAACTTCTCCAAAAAGAGAATGGAGAACTCATGCCATGTAAGTGGTACTACACCAACTGGCTTGTGCCTCTCATAAGCCTCCCACCATCTGAAGGCAGCCCTAGAAAACTGAAAAGTAGTGAACGAGACCCCACTGGTTTCCAGAATACCCGCTGTCTGAAGCATCCGTTGACACTTATCCAGAAAACCCTAAGCATCTTCTGACTCAGTGCCGCTAAATGGTGGAGGTCGAATCCTCTTAAATCTCTCAAGTCTCCTATGCTTATCATCCGCCATAACAGGAACTACCTGGGCTTGAGCAGCTGTAACCGATTGGGCTGGTAGTGCCCCCGGTATATGAAGTCCATGTACTAACTGGTCGAGAGTATAGGCAACAGGGGTATGAGTACCTCCCCTGGACTGAGAAGTAGCAGGTGCGGCCTGAGCCTAAACCACCTGAGCAAGACCAGTGCAAACTGTCAATATTTGGGCCAAAGTCTCCTGAAGGCCTGGAATCTCAATGGGCACAGCTGGTGCCCGAGCTGGTCCTGTCGGCTCAGCTATATCTGGAATCTGCTCCTGAACTGGAGCAACTGGTGGTACTACAGGTGCTGATCCAACTGTGGTACGAGCTACACCTCGGCCCCGGCCTCTACCACTACCCCGGCCTCTCGCGGCCCTAACTGGTGGCACTGGTTGCTGTCCGTCCGATCTGATAGTACGTGTCCTCACCATCTGTGAGAGAATAGAATAATAGATATTTAGTTTCCGGAATCAACAATTTCACATGACAGAATACAAGAAAGTGAAATTTTCCTAAGGGTTCGGCAGCCTCTCGAAGATAAGTACAGACATCTCAGTACCGATCTGCAAGACTCTACTCAACCTGTTCATGACTCGTGAGACCTATGTAACCTAGGCTCTGATACCAACTTGTCACGACCCAAAATCTGACTTGTCGTGATGGCGCCTATCTCAATACTAGGCAAGTCGATAACATCAATAACCCCTGAATTCCTTTAAGTTTGAAAAGCATAAAATTTAAATACAATACAAAATCCCACAAATACTGATACGAACACTCCCCAAAACTTGGTATCACTGAGTACATGAGCATCTAATATGAATACAAGTCTGGAAAATACGGTTTATAATAATATAAGACCAAATACAATAAACAAGGAGATAGGGAAGGAGAGACAAGGTCTACGAAACACAACAACTACCTCTGAATCTCCGAAAAATCAACCGTGCGAGAGAATCAATACCCGCTATGTCCGAAAACACCTGGATCTGCACACAAAGTGCAGGGTGTAGTATGAGTACAACCAACTCAACAAGTAATAATAATAAATAAATAAGTGAAGATAGTGACGAGCTACAAAGTTATAGTTCACTTTCAGTAATTCCAGTAAAGAATAGACATGCTTTCAAATCCAGCAGTTTAAGTCAAATCAATTTTATACATTTCAAGTTCATGTAATCCGGATATAAAATCTTTCATAGAATTTCACAACAATGACAGATAGCAACCAAGTGCAACAACAAATGAAAAGCAAGTACAGCCTCTCAGGCAACAATCACTCAACTCGTCCCAACAGCTCAACAACTCGGCTCTCAGCCCTCAGCACTCACACTCAATGGGTATCCGCGCTTACTGGGGGTGTACAGACTCCGGAGGGGCTACTACAGCCCAAGCGCTATAATCCGTATGGACAACTCACGTGTCATAGTATCAATACCTAGATCTGGACTAACAACTCACATGCTATAGTAAAATATCTGGATCCGCATGGATAACTCACGTGTTGTACGAACAACTCACGTGTTATAGTATAATATCTCACAATCAGGCCCTCGGCCTCGCTCAGTCATAAATCTCTCTAGTCCCTTAGACTCTCAACAATCATGAAAGCAACCCAAACAACAATGATATGATGCATCAATAATGAACAATAGAGACTGGGATAAAATAATCAAGTAAACTGTGACTGAGTACAAAATAACAATTAAGCAGATAGTACAATATGTACACGACCTCTGTAGGTCCCAATAGTACCAACATATAGCCTAAACATGGTTTCTAACATGACTTACAGTCAAATTTCCACAACACATAGAGAGCACATATCTAACAACAAGTTATTCAACTTTACAGTTTCCACGGGACGGACCAAGTTGCAATCCCCTTGGTGCACTCCCACATGCTCGTCACCTAGCAGGTGCGTCACCTCCAAAGTAATCACATGATACCAAAATTCGGGGTTTCATACCCTCAGGACCAGATTTATAAATGTTACTTACCTCAAACCGTGAAATTCTTATTCCGCTAAGCCTTTACCTCGTGAATTGGCCTCCAAATGCCTCGATTCTAGCCACAAATAATTCGATTCAGTCAATAAAATTTATTGGAATTAGTTCCATAAGAAAATACTAATTTTCCATAAAAATCCAAAAATTAGTTCAAAAATCGACGTCTCGGAACCCGATAAACGTTACAAAATATGAACGCCCATTCAACCACGAGTCCAACCATACAAATTTTACTCAAATCCAACATCAACTCGACCCTCAAATCTCCAAATTAAACCAAGAGGGTATTCATAATTTTCCAAATTAATTTATTAATTAAATATTAAAAATAACCATGGATTCGAGTTATTTAACTAATATTGAGTTAAGAACACTTACCCTGTTATTTCCTCTGAAAATCTCCCAAAACTCGTCTCTTCCCAAGCTCTAATCCATCAAAAATGGATTCAGAACTTAAACTCTCTACCCAGTCATTTGCTCTACGCGATCGCGAATATTCCCACGCGATTGCGAAGAACAGTTTTTCACTGCCCAGATTTAATTTTATACGATCGCGTACTTTCCCATGCGATCGCGATGCATAACATCTCATACCTATGTGATCGCGTACTCGTCCACACGATCGCGAAACACAAAATGCGAGACTTCTATTTCCACTCCACTTACTCTACGCGAACGCGACCTTCTTCACGCGTTCGCGAGTCACAAAATCCCAGAGCTATGCGATCGCATTCCTCTTCACGCGATCGCGTAGAACAAAACTCAGCAGCACCCAATTAACCCCATGCGATCGTGGATATACCCACGCGATCGTGGATATACACACGCGATCGCATAGAACAAAACCTCAGTGCCCAACTAAGCCTACATGATCGCAGACATATTGACGCGATCACGTAGAAGGAAAACAGACTCAGATATCAGAAAATTCCAGCAACTGTTCAAGTCCAAATATTTGATCTGTTAACCATCCAAAACTCACCCGAACCCCTTAGGACCTCAACCAAATATACCAACAAGTCCTAAAATATCATAGAAACTTAGTCGAACACTCAAATCACCTCAAACAATAATTAAACCACGAATCACACCCCAATTCAAGCCTAATGAACTTTGAAACTTTCAATTTCTACAAACAACGCCGAAACCTATCAAATCACGTCTAATTGACCTCAAATTTTGCACACAACTCATAAATAACATAACAAACCTAATAAAATTTTCAGAATCGTATTTTGACCCTGATATCAAAAAGTCAAACCCCCGGTCAAACTTTCCGAAAATTCAACCTTCGCCATTTCAAGCCTAATTCCTCTACCGACCTCTAAATAATTTTTCGAACACGCTCCTATGTCCAAAATCACCATACAGAGCTATTGGAATCATAAAAATTCAAATCCGAGGTCATTTACACATAAGTCCACATCCGGTCAACTTTTCTAACTTAAATTTTTGATTATGAGACTAAGTGTCTCGTTTCATTCTTAATTTCTTCCGGACCCGAACCAACTAACCTGGTAAGTCATAAAATAACTGTAAAGCATAAATTGAGTAGTAAATGGGGTAACAACATTATAATACTCAAAACGGTCAGTCGGGTCATTACAGGTAGCCCTTAGGCTTTACGGTCAAGTGAGAGTGATTTCTCGAACTCGAACTAAGGTAGCCCTTAGGCTTTACGGTCAAGTGAGAGTGATTTCTCGAACTCGAACTAAGGTATCCCTTAGGCTTTACGATCGAGTGAGAGTGATTTCTCGAACTCGAACTAAGGTAGCCCTTAGGCTTTGTAGTCGGGTGAGAATTTGCTCGATCTTGAAGCAACGTAGCCCTTTAGGCTTTATATTGATCTCGTTGATTTTTTGGAAGGTAGTCCCCGATTTATGGTGGTAATCATTCGAACTCCGGCCATGATCGGCCCTTAAGCATGTTTGCATAATAGATCGAGAATATGAAGTAGAAGATCCTTTCTGAGGTATGAGATATCGGTAAAGAAGAAAATTTCTCTTTATCAGTCATTATACATGCGTACATATTTTGTGGCAGGGCTTGAGCAAACTATGAGGGCATGGTTTGTTTGACTATTTGGCCCTTACAAAGTTTTCCTATCGAGTCCTTGTTGCCATGAAGTAAAGAGCTTGTCCAACCTTAATATTCGAGGGCAATGCCCCC
>AWOL01S0037873.1:18196-43988 GCA_000715115.1 Nicotiana otophora | reverse complement strand
AGTATTCGAGGTTGATTGTAAAGAGGCCTCAGATACTGTTGGATTGTTCTACATTAGCACGATCAATGGTTGCCTCATTAAAACTCTCACCGAAAAACACATTTGGGACAAAAACGGTCTAAGGAAAAAAGAGTGCAACGCGCGCTTTCGGACCTAAAGGCTTCATGTTGAAGAATCCATCCCTATTTTTGTTCAAACACCTGCAAGGGTAAGTTCCGAAAGACAAATGAACATGGGAGGGTCGTACCTTAGCAATAGTATTGTTTTAAGTGCGATACATTCCAATTGCTCGGTAGTTGTACGCCATTTACCATATCGAGCTTGTATGATCCTTTTCTGATGATTTTGAGAACCTGATAAGGTCCTTCCCAGTTCGGACCTAGTTTCCCTTCATTCAGATTTCGGGTGTTGAGTATGACTTTTCTTAGCACGAAGTCCCCGATGTTAAAATATCGAAGATTGGTTCTTCGATTGTAGTACCTTTCGGTCCGCTATTTTTGGGCGGCCAATTGGACGAGAGCGGCTTCTCGTCTTTTATCTAATAATTCTAGGCTTGTATTCATATTCTCGTTATTCGGCTCTTCTGTCGCATATCGAAATCTGAAGCTAGGTTCTCCGACCTCGACCAGGATCAGAGCTTCAGCGCCATAAACTAACGAGAATGGTATTGATCTGGTACTCGATTTCGATGTTATGAGGTATGCCCATAAGACCTCGAGTAGTTTTTCTCTCCATTTTTCTTTGGCGTCGGTCAGTCTCTTCTTAAGATTTTGGATGATGGTTTTGTTGGTCGATTTGGCTTGTCCGTTCCCGTTGGGATGAAAAGGTGTCGATAGGATCCTTTTGATCTTGTGATATTCGAGAAATTTAGTTACTTTGCTACCGACGAATTGTTTCCCATTATCACATACAATCTCAAATGGAATCCCGAATTGACATATGATATGGTCCCAAACGAAGTCTATCACTTCCTTTTCTATGACTTTCTCAAAAGCCTGTACTTCAACCCATTTAGAGAAATAATCAGTCATAAACAAAATAAACCAAGCCTTACCTGGGGCCAACGGGAAGGGCCCAACGATGTCCATTCCCCATTTCATTAAAGGCTATGAAGATAGGACCGAGTGGAGTAGTTCCCCGGGTTGACGAACTCCCTTGCATCCTTGTCCATATCGGTCCAATAATATCCTGCTCTGATTACTTTGTGGACCAACTAATCAGCACCAAAATGATTTCCACAAGTGCCCTCATGAATTTCACGTAGTATATAATCGGTATCTCCCGGTCCCATACATATTGCCAATGGTCCATCGAACGTCCTCCTAAATAGCATTCCGTCTTCGAACAAGGTGAACTGCGGTGCCTTTGTGCGCAGAGCCCTCGATTCCTTTGGATCTGATGGAAGCTTCCCGTTCTTGAGGTACTCTATGTATTTGTTTCTCAAATCCCAGGTTAAACTCGTGGAGTTTATCTTGGCGTGACCTTCTTCGATTACCGATCTCATGAGTTGTGCGACAGTCCCCGAGTTGAGTTCGTCATCTTCGACTGATGAACCCAAGTTTGCAAGAGCGTCGGCCTCGCTGTTCTATTCCCGGGTACATATTGCAAGGTCCATTCTTTAAATCAATGTAGAGTCACCTGTAATTTGTCCAAGTACCTCTGCATTCGATCTTCTTGGATTTCAAAGGTCCAGTTAGCTTGGTTTACCACGACGAGGGAATCACACTTAGCCTCTACGACTTCCGCTCCCAAGCTTCTAGCTAGTTCGAGACCTGCAATCATGGCCTCACATTCGGCCTCATTGTTAGTCAATTTTGTAGTTCTGATAGATTGTCTAACCACATTACCTGCGGGTGATTTTAGTGCGATGCCTAATCCGGACCGTTTCGCGTTCGAGGCACAGTCCGTAAAGATAGTCCAGACTCCCGAAGAGGCACTCAATATATAAGTAGTTCTTTTTCAATCTCGGGTCCGAAGGCCGGTGTAAAGTAAGCCACGAAGTTTGCCAAGATTTGAGATTTTATGGCGGTTCGTGGTCGATACTCAATATCGTACCCGCTGATTTCTATGGCCCATTTGGCCAATCGACCCGAAAGCTCGGGTTTGTACAAAATATTTTGAAGAGGATAAGATGTTACAACACATATCGGATGACACTGGAAATACGATTTTAGTTTCCTAGAGGCGCTTATTAAAGCAAGCGCTAATTTTTCTAAGTGTGGATATCTAGTTTCGGCCTCGCCTAAGGTCTGGCTGACATAATAAATAGGGAATTGCGTACCTCGTTCTTCTCGAACCAGAACTCCACTTACCGCTATCTCCGAGACAGCTAAGTACAGGTAAAGTTGTGTCGCGATCCAAAATCTCATATGTCGTGATGGCACCTATCTCAATACTAGGCAAGCCGACAATCTCAATAAACCACCATATCTTTTAAATTTGAAAACATAATTATTAAATTCAGCGGAAGAAAACCTCACAAACACAAGTATAAACACTCCCAAAACCCGGTATCACTGAGTACATAAGCATCTAAATACGAATACAAAGTCTGATTGATAAAACATTGTCTAAAAGTATAGAACAATACAATAACTGGAAGTAAGTGAGTCAAGGTCAGCGGACTCCAGGCAGCTACCTTGATAGTCACCAACTGATAGAACTCTGATATCTAATGGTCGCCGTGTCTGAAAGCACCTGGATTTGCACACGAGGTGCAGAGTGTAGTATGAGTACAACCAACTCAATAATTAACAAGACTAACCTTTGGGATGAAAGTAGTGACGAGTTCCGCAGGTACAGTCTAATATAAATAATAACAATACAGAAATGTAAGCATGCTTTCAAGTTCAACAGTTGCTTTCAGTACAAATAAAACAGATTAATTCTAAACAATACGAGTAATATGAGATCTCTGTATCTACATGCGAATTTACATATTGTATGTGATGCACCTTAGTGAAAACTCCATGTACTCACAATTTAAAATACTCAATTACTCAGTACTGTATATGGTCAATCCAGCCCAGGCAAGATCCATCCCAAATATATATGTATATCCATAACCTGACAGTCAGTCACTCAGCACTGTATAAGGCCAATCCAGCCCAGGGAAGATCCATCCCAAATATATATGTATATCCATAACCTGACAGTCAGTCACTCAGCACTGTATAAGGCCAATCCAGCCCAGGGAAGATCCATCCCAAATATATATGTATATCCATAACCTGACAGTCAGTCACTCAGCACTGTATAAGGCCAATCCAGCCCAGGGAAGATCCATCCCAAATATATAAATACTTCGGGCAAGATCCATGCCCAGGGAAAATCCATCCCTTAATATAAATGCTTCGGGCAAAATCCATGCCCAGGGAAGATCTATCCCTCAATATAAATGCTTCGGGCAAGATCCATGTCCAGGGAAGATCCATCCCTCAATATAAATGCTTCAGACAAGATCCATATCCAGGGAAGATCCATCACTCAATATAAATTCTTCAGACAAGATCCATGTCCAGGGAAAATCCATCCCTCAATATAACTCAACTGCGCTGACTATGGGTGTGTGCAGACTCTGGATGGGCTCCTTCAGCCCAAGCGCTATAAATCAATGTGTGCAGACTCTCGAAGGGGCTCCTTCAGCCCAAGCGCTATATAAAGCCTATATGGCCTGCTGCAGGCGGGCAACCCGGTCCGTATAATAATAAAGCCTATAAGGCCTGCTGCAAGCGGGCAGCCCCGATCCATATAATAGTAAAGCCTATAAGGCCTGCAGCAGGCGGGCAACCCCGATCCATAATAATGTATAAAGCCAATATAGCCTACTGCAGGCGGGCAATCCCGTTCCATATAGTAATCATATATATATATAAAGCCAATATGGCCTGCTGCAGCACACAACTCGATCCCATAAATATCCTCACAATGGATGAATATGACTGAGTGTGAAATGCATATTTTTGAAACAATTAATTCAACAGCAACACGACCCCATGGGTCCCAAAATATTAGCACATAGCCTAAACACGATATATAATAAGAGCCTCGGGCCAATTTCTCTAACACGTGGAACATGTTAGAATAATAACATGATTCATTAATTTTACAACTACACAAGATTTATTCAAGACACAATTTATGTGGTGCGCGTCTACTTGCTCGTCACTTATCGTGTGTGTCATCTCCAAACAATTTATATCATACCAAATTTCGGGAATTCGTATCTTTAAAACCAAGTTTAGAAGTGTTATTTACCTCAAACCGCGTTATTGTTTATTCCACTATGCCCTTGCCACAAGAATTGATTTCTGAAAGCCTCGTATCTAGTCACAATTAATTCGATTCAGTCAATACCAATTATTCTAATTAATTCCACAAAGAAATACTAATTTTCCAATAAAAATCCAAAATTAACTCAAAAATACCCGTGGGGCCTACATCTCGGAAGCTGACAAAAGTTGCAAATTATGAACGCCCATCAAACCACGAGTCCAACCATATAAATTTCACCAAATTCCGACATCGACTTGACCCTCAAATCTTCAATTAAAGTCATTGAAGATGTTTACCATTTTCAACCCAATCTTTACCCATTTGAACTCAACAATCTTTATATAAACCTTATTGATATGTATGAATAATACTATTACACCCTAGAATCATACTCTTAATCACTCATCTTTACCCAAACTCAAAATTGAAGACTAGGGGTTAGAACCTTACTGTCACGACCCAAAATCTCACCACAGGCGTCGTGATGGCACCTAGTCTCTAAGAGTAGGTAAGCCGATTTCAATTACATTTTTAAGCCATTTTTAAAAATTAAATAAGTAATCAAAATTAACAACGGAACAAATATGAATATACAACCTCCCAAGACTGGTAGTACTGAGTCACGATTGATATCGCTCAATAATTGATAAATAAAATTGCACCCAATTAAATCAAGTTCTTCAATTAAATATCTTTCACACATATTTCTTATGAATAACACTCTTTTTCAAATATAATTTCCTCAAATAAACATCTTTCGAATATAAAAATTCTTTCAATAAATCTCTTCAAATATAATTTCCTCAAATAAATATCTTTCAAATACAATTCTTTCATATAATTCTTTTTGAATAAAAATCCTTCCAAATAAATACTTTGAATATAATTCTTTCAATTAAAAAGTCATCATGTGACACCTCATTTCATATTCATAAACATACGGGTCTCAACCCATTTTCATATCTTTCGTAAACACGGGTCTCAACCCATTTTTATATTTTTCCGGCACTTTGTACCCATAATCAAATCATATTATTTCCCAGCACCTCGTGCCCTCATTTCATATCACAATTGCACGGTTAATTCACGTGTCAATATCTTCATTATTTACTCACGGCACCTCGTTCCCACATTTTATTTTATAATCCGCCTGGCAATAGCCACATGCTCCCAATTTCAACATAAATCAGATTATTATCAATTTACCAACAACAAGACAAATTGCACAAGGTATAAAAATAAACACAAGAAAATCACAATATCACATGAAAATCACCAACGCCACAACTCCACATCATCACATATCGTCCCTGATAATAGCCATCCTTATCTCTCCTATAGCCATCCTTATCTCTCCTATAGCCACCATTATCCCTCTGCCCTGACAATATCAATAGCCACCCTTATCTCTCCTATAGCCATCCTTATCTCTCCTATAGCCACCATTATCCCTCTGCCCTGACAATATCAATAGCCACTCTTATCTCTCCTATAGCCACCCTTATCGCTCCGCCCAGACAATATTCCAACGAACACAACAACAGTGAAATGCTACCCTTATACCCACATAATATCAACTGTGAAATGCCACCCTTATCTTCTCAGAATAATAACTTACACAATACAACAATTTACACGGCAAATTATCATGGCAACATAACAAAATCAATCCATATTACAGTTTGCCCAATGGCCACAACATATTCCAAGGATATAACAAAATCAATTAATTTCACAACAAATAGCCCAAGGCTCCACACAATGTATATATAAATCTCAAAAACAATCAACAAAGATAGAAAAATAATCAACATAGGACAGACCTTCATTAATCCAGATTTAGATAATTATATTAACATCTCTTCTTAAGTTCATTGAATTAATTATTTGCAGAGGGAAAATTCATAATGAAATTAAATCCCACGAATATCAAACCAACAATACTCACGAAATTACACAAACTTTCAAGTAACAATCACATCAAATTGTCATATAAAAACAAATTCAATAACAAGAATTTAGGCATGGCAAGTAGATGATTTAATAAATACTAACAATTATCCAAATTACTACACAATTTGCCCAAGACTTTATCTCAATGAATTTTGCACATATAATCCCGAGTACGTACTCGTCACCTCACGTACACGGCTTTTCATTTTTCACAAATGGCACATACGACTCGATGCCTAAGGGGTAATTTCCCCACTCGAGGTTAAGAAAGACACTTATCTTTTTGAAGTTATGACGATATTCCAAAATAATCTTCTTACTTGAATTGACCTCCGGACAGCTCAAATCTATCCAAATTAATTGTATAACTTCATTAAAATTCATCGAAAATAATTCCGGATAATAATACGTCGACTTAAAAATTTATTCCAAAAAGTCAACAAAAGTCAACGTGGGGCTCGTCCCTCGGAACCTGACATAATTTTCATGAAATACAAACACCCATTGTGATACGAGTTCAACCATACCAATTTTATCGAATTCCAATAACAACTCGACCTCTAAATCTTCAATTTTCGTTTTTGGAAGATTTTACAAAAATCTTGATTTCCTCCATTTAAATCCGAGTTAAATGATGAATATAACCATAGATTCGTGAAATATAATCACTTTAGGATATAGAACACTTACCCCAACCAAACTTGTGAAGAATCCCTCCAGAATCGCCCAAATCCGAGCTCCAAATATTCCAAAACGAAATGCCAAACATGGCCAAGTTCCATCCTTATGTTTCTGCCCAGTTTCGCACCTGCGGACATTTTAGTCGCACCTGCAAAGTATCTTTTGCGAGTAAAAACTCGCTTGTGCAGAAGTGCGTTGCTCAATAGACCATCGCATTTGCGGAAGCTTTTCCGCTTCTGCGATGCCTCACGCGCACCTGCGATACCCTTCCGCTTCTGCGCCTTCTCTGCCTGCTTTTGCGATCACGCAGGTGCGAATTTCCTTTCGCTTCTGCAACCTCAATATCGCATCTTCAACGGTTACTTCAAGTCCAATTTTGATCCATTTAACCATCCGAAACTCGCACGAGGCCCCCGGGACCTCAATCAATTATACCAACATGTCCCAAAATACAATATGAACTCAGTTGAGGCTTCAAACCATGTCAAACAATGCCGAAATTATGAATCGCGCATCGAATCAAATTATAAGTTTTCAAATCTTCCAACTTCTATATTTTGCGCTGAAACGTATCAAATCAATGCGGAATGACTTCAAATTTTGCAAACAAGTCATAATTGACGTAATGGAGCTATTACCTCATTAGCAAAAATTCACCCTTCGGTAGGAATTATCCAAAAATCTTCTATTTTTCAACTTTCGCCAAAATGCATCGAATTGTCCTACGGACTTCCAAATCCAAATCCGAAGATACTCCTAAGTCCGAAATCATCATATGAAGCTATTGATATCATCAAAATTCCATTCCGGGGTCGTTTGCTCAAAAGTCAACTCTTCGATCAACTCTTTTCATTTAAGCTTCTAAATAAGAATTGTTTTTTTAATTAAATTTTGAATCTTCAGTAAATTAAACTCGACCACACCCGCGGGGTCATAATACACATTGCGAAGCTGCTCAAGACCTTAAGCCACTGAACGGGGCGCTAATTCTTAAAACGACAAGTCGGATCGTTACAGTCTCCACCTCTTAAACAAACGTTCATCCTCGAACGTTCTAAAAATTATTCTGAGGTTACCAAATTGATGATTTTACTTTTACACATATACTCACGGTTGATCCGCGTTACCGCATTTGAGATAATCCCGACAACACCATCTCATTTGAGATTATTTCTTTTATCCATATTTGTAAACTTTAAGACCAATTTCTTACACTCTAAATATTTTCAAAAGGCCTGATTCTCACAACAACGCATGGTCTTAGTCTCAACTGGCTATAGCAACTCGTGCCTACGCACACATCAACTTTCTTGATAGTGTTGAAGTACTTCAAAAAAAATTTGGGGTGTTACATTCTTCCCCGCTTAGGATCATTCACCCCCAAACACATAACATAATTTATCTTTTCTTTTACACGTCTCAATCCCCCAAATTTTACTAACTCCAAAGTTTTTCAGAATTTTCAGCAGAGTCTCCCCTGTAATTGGGCCTATCCACCTGCCAGAGTAACACCAAAATAACTCCTAACAACACATCCATAACCCAACAAAACATCACAATGTATATATCAATAATACTAATCTCAGCATTACAAGCACTGCATTATCGTAATGATATCAGGACATAAAGTACATCATATGTATGCCCATCACCACATCTCTCGTCTTAAAAGCTGTTCATAATTAATTCCAGCATCATCAATTAATCTCATATTAACCACCACCTCGTTTTGAAATTTCACAACACTGACAACATAATGTGAGGCATGAAGACCTCATAATTACTTACTCGAATTAATGAGTCACATTTACGCCACCTGAGCACTCACCTCATAGGATAAAACTCAATGTTTATAGCACGAAAATTGATGAATATGAACAGAAAATATACAATAATTATCAAATAAGACTAACATGCATGACTCCCTATTAATATTATCGTACAAATTAATTTTCACAAAGGGAGAATTTTTTTAAACTCATAAATATTTCACCACAAGGACCTCGTCCTTATATAACTTCCAATGCGGCTTGTAGCCATGTTTAAATATTTCATATCATATAAAAATGTGAGGATCTCGTCCTCAACTCCGAATCACAAGTATTTTGCACATTGTGCCAATTGAAAATTTCAATTTCCTTTCTTTCTTCTTTTCAATATATTTCATAAATACTTTTCACAACACATAATGAACCCTCATATCGGTAGGGCATATAATTCATAAAAATTGGAATTAATTATTTCGAAACACATTAAACCCACTGTAATAAATAATAAAAATTATTTTTGGGACTTATAGCCCTCAATGGTGTACAAAAATAAAATGATAGACACGGGCTCACATCTTCAAATCTCCCAATAGGGATAAACATATAAGTGGGTCACAAATTTACGGGGTTCACCCATCAGCGGGGCATAATAGGAGGATTCACCTCAATATTCAAATCTAAATCAAACTAAGGGAAAATATTCTTTTATAACAAATCGGGATCGTACCTGTAACGAAACCATATGGTGTATCGGCCTCAGCCAAATCATAGCGATCATATCAACGGGTCGGGCCTCCAACTCTTAGGCATCCACTACCCACCTGTCCTCCACCTCTAGCTGACTGTGCACGTGGAGTATTAACTAGAATAAAGTTTATAGCTGGAGTGCTCTGATGAAATCCACCCCTCCCAAGTCTGGGACAATCTCTCATGATGTGCCTAATATCACCGCACTCATAACAACCCCTCTGAGGTCACGGTTCTCGTACTGAGTCTGTGCCGAATAACTGAAATAATCATTATAGGAATCTCGTGCCGGTGGTACATTGTAAGAACTTATTGGAGCACTCCGAGTAATCTGATGTGCGGACTGAGCTGGCCGACTGCTTGAGCCTCCGCTATAATGGGTCCTAGCTGAAGAGTAAAATCCACTGAGCCCTCCAGATCTTCGAGACCTTTTGGCCTCCTTAGACTCCATTTCCTCGTCTAACACACCCTAAATTTTCCTTGCAATCTCCACTACTTGATGAAATGGAGTATCAGTTTGCAACTCTCGAGCCATGCATATTTTAATATCATAATCGAGCCCCTCAATGAATTATTGTACCCGCTCTCTGATTGTAGGAACCAAGATCGGTGCATGACGAGCTAACTCACTAAACCTGCTAGGATATTCTTACACTGCCATAGTGCCCTGACACAACCGTTCAAACTCTGTGTGCCACGCATCTCGGAGAGTCTGGGGAACAAACTCTTTCAAGAACATTTTCGAAAATAGAGCCCAAGTCGGTGGTATTGCATCGGCTGGTCTACCTTCTTTATAGATTTGCCACCACCGATACGCTGCGCCTGACAGTTGAAATGTAGTAAAGGCAACTCCGCTCACTTCCACAATACCCATGGTGCGGAGAATACAGTGATAATTTTCTAGAAATCCTTTGGCATCATCTGTAGTTGTGCCACTGAAAGTAGGTGGTCTATACCTCTTAAACCTTTCAAGCCTCTTTTATTCTTCTTCTGATGCCTCGGGCCTGACCTCAGGCCGAACCGGAATAACAGGTTGTACTGGTACTACACCCGGAACTGACCAACGTGAACCTACTACTCTGGAGTTGTGGTAGGAGTCTGAGCTACTCCCCCAATCTGCAGAATGTTTGGTGCAACAGAGATCAATCCCGCCTGAGTTAATGTATCAAACATACTCAAGAACTGTGCTAAAGTCTCCTGAAGTACGGGGGTAACAACAGGTGCTTCTGGTACCTGTCCCCCAACTGGATCTACTCGTGGCTCCTCAACTGTTGTTCTGACAGGTGCTTTAGTCACGGCACGTGCCCTTCCTCAACCTCTACCTCGGCCTCTACCTTGGCCCCCGCCTCTTGCAGCCCTAGCAGTATGTACGGATGCCTGCTCAGCTAACCCAATAGCACGTGTCTTCACCATCTGTGAGAGAATAGAGATACAAAGCTCAAATTCCAAATTCAACAAATTCCGCACGACGGGAATGAAAGAAGTGAAAATTTCCTAATAGTTTTGTAGCCTCTCGAAGATAAGTACATACATCTATGTACCGATCCGCAAGACTCTACTAGACTCGTTCGTGACTCGTAGAACCTATGAACCTAGAGCTCTGATACCAACTTGTCACGACCCAAAATCCCACCACAAGCGTCGTGATGGCACCTAGTCTCTAAAACTAGGTAAGCCGATTTCAATTATATTTTTAAGCCATTTATTTTAATTAAATAAGTAATCCACTAACAGCAGAACAAATATGAATAAGGCCAATCCAGCCCAGGGAAGATCCATCCCAAATATATAAATACTTCGGTCAAGATCCATGCCCAGGGAAAATCCATCCCTTTAATATAAATGCTTCGGGCAAGATCCAAGCTCAGGGAAGATCCGTCCCTCAATATAAATGCTTCGGTCAAGATCCATGTCCAGGGAAGATCCATCCCTCAATATAAATGCTTCAGACAAGATCCATGTCCAGGGAAGATCCATCCCTCAATATAAATGCTTCGGACAAGATCCATGTCCAGGGAAGATCCATCCCTCAATATATATATATATATATATATATATATATATATATATATATATATATATATATATATATATATATATATATATATATAGCCAATATGGCCTGCTGCAGCACGCAGCTCGTTCCCATAAATATCCTCATAATGGATGAATATGACTGAGTGTGAAATGTATATTTTTGAAATAATTAATTCAACAGCAACACGACCCCATGGGTCCCAAAATATTGATACATAGCCTAAACATGTTATTTAATCAGAGCCTCGGGTCAATTTCTCTAACATGTGGAACATTTTCACATAATAACATGATTCATTAATTTTACAACTGCACAGGATTTATTCAAGACACAATTTCTGTGGTGCACGTCTACTTGCTCGTCACCTATCGTGTGTGTCACCTCCAAACAATTTATATCATACCAAATTTCGGGAATTCATACCCACAGAACCAAGTTTAGAAGTGTTATTTACCTCAAACCGCGTAATTCTTTATCTCGCTATGCCCTTGCCACAAGAATTGATCTCCGAAAGCCTCGTATCTAGTCACAATTAATTCGATTTAGTCAATACCAATTATTATAATTAATTCCATAAGGAAATACTAATTTTCTAACAATCCAAAATTAACTCAAAAATAGCTCGTAGGGCCCACATCTCGGAAGACGACAAAAGTTACAAAATATGAACGTCCATCCAACCATGAGTCCAACCATACAACTTTTACCAAATTCCGACATCGACTCGACCCTCAAATATTCAATTAAAGTCATTGAAGATTTTTACCATTTTCAATCCAATCTTTACCCATTTGAACTCAACAATCTTTCCATAAACCTTATTGATATGTATGAATAATACTATTACATCCAAGAATCATACTCTTAATCACTCATCTTTATCCAAACTCGAAATTGAAGACTAGGGGTTAGAACCTTACCTCTTGGGTGAAAATCTTGTGATATTTCTTTGTTGGATTTCAAAGCTTGAACAAGATCTTGATGAACAAAGCACGTGAGCTTCTTCCCCTCTCTAGAACACTATCCCCTCTCTCTAAAAGTCTCAGGTTTTTGCTCCAAAATGAGTCCCAAATCTTATTTATCAAAATGGGGCCGGTTATGAAAATAGAAAAATTAACTCTTTGAAAGCAGGTCTGCGGTCGCATAATGGACCGTAGAATGGGTATGCGGGTCGCAGAATTGTCGCAGAATCTCATGTTTCATGCCTTTACTAATTTGGTCATAACTTCTTGTAGGAATGTCCAAATGACAAACGGTTTGAAGCGTTAGAAACTAGACTCAAAGATCTTTCATTTGATAGGTAATACACCATATAACATTTCGTATCATGAGAGTTATTCTCATTTGAAGTTAGGTTTTATACGAACATACTTGAAACTTTAGTCTATTATGAAATTTCCGACTTCTACATTCGATGCTGAAACCTATCGAATCAAGTCTGATTGACCTTAATTTTTGAATACAAGTCATAAATGATATAACAGACCTATTCTAATTTCCGAAATCGGATTCCGACCCCGATATCAAAAAGTCAACCTCCCGGTCAAACTTTTTAAAAATTCAACTTTCGCCATTTCAAGCCTAATTCCACTACGGACCTCCAAATGATTTTCCGGACACGCTTCTAAGTCCATAATCACCATACGGAGCTATTGAAATCATCAAAACTCTATTCCGAGGTCGTTTACACATAAGTCAATATTCGGTCAACTATTTCAGCTTAAGCTTCCAACATGAAATTCATTTTTCCAAGCTAACTCTGAAATACCTTAAAACCAAAACCGATAATTCACACAAGTCATAATATCTCGTAGGAAGTTATTCAAGAATTCAAATAGTTGAAAGGGGCGTAAATGCTCAAAATGATCGATTGGGTCGTTAAAAGCTGTTCGTCTGCTTTCGGGGTATGAAGCAACAACTGGCTTGATAAATACTGCTTTAACTCCTCCAAAGCCTGTTGGCATTCCGGAGTCCATGCAAAGTTGCTCTTCTTCTTAAGTAGTGAGAAGAATGGGTGGCTCCTATCTGAGGACCTCAAAATGAATCGTCCTAGGGCGACTATCCGTCCCGTTAGCCTCTGCACGGCCTTTACATTATCTACTATCGTAATGTCCTCGATAGCTTTGATTTTATCGGGGTTGATCTCGATTCCTCTATTGGACACCATGAAACCAAGAAACTTACCCGAGCCGACCCCGAATGCACATTTTTGGGGGTTGAGCTTCATATTGTACTCCCTCAGTATGTCAAACGTTTCCTGCAAATGCTTTAAGTGGTCCTGAGCTCGCAGGGACTTAACTAACATGTCATCAATATAAAATTCCATTGATTTTACTATTTGTTTTTCGAACATTTGTTTTACTAGGCGTTGATAAGTCGCACTAGCATTTTTAGGCCGAATGGCATTACGTTATAACAGTAGGTACCGTACTTAGTGATAAACGAGGTCTTTTCCTGATCCTCCGGGTTCATCTATATCTGGTTGTACCCAAAATAGGCATCGAGAAAACTGAGAGTCTCATGGCCGGCCATGGCATCAATCATACGATCGATATTAGGCAAAGGAAAAGTATCCTTAGGACATGCTTTGTTCAGGTCTTTGTAATCTATACACATTCTAAGTTTATTTCCCTTCTTTGGGACTACCACCACATTTTCTAGCCATTCAGAGTATTTTACTTCTTGAATGGATCCTATTTTAAGAAGTTTGGTTACCTCGTCCTTGATGAAGGCATGTTTGACCTCAGACTGGGGCCTTCTTTTTTTCTTTACCGGATGGAATTTCGGATCCAAGCTAACTCTATGAGTGGTTATTTCCGGTGGGATCCATGTCGTGTCAAGATGGGACCAAGCAAAACAGTCCATGTTAGCTATAAAAAATTGAATAAGCTTTTTCCTGAGCTCGGTATCTAACCCCGTGCCTAGGTATAACTTTTGCTCGGGCAGATATTCGATTAGCGTGATTTGTTCTAGTTCTTCAACCGTTGATTTAATAGCGTCGGAATCATCGGGGACCATGAAAGATCGAGGAATCCCATAATCATCATCTTCGTCAGTCTCCTGCTTCTCTAGTTGGGTCGAGGCTGACGTTTGTGATTGCTATTTGGTGTTCTGTTTCTCCTTCGAATCTGATCCCTTTGTCGATGATAATGATAATATCGAAATTGCTTTATCGACGGCAAACATTTCCTTTGTGGTCGGTTGTTCCCGTAGACCGTTTTAATTCCTTCTGGTGTTGGGAATTTTAGAACCTGGTGCAGGGTCGAGGGTACTGCTCTTATGTTGTGTATCCATGGCCTCCCGAACAGGGCATTATATCACATGTCGCCTTTGATCATGTGGAACTTTGTTTCTTGGATGGTCTCGGCCACGTTAACTGGCAGAATTATCTCACCCTTAGTAGTTTCACATGCCATATTGAATCCGTTTAGTACAAGGGTTGCGGGCATGACCTGGTCCTGTAGCCCGATTTTCTCTACGACCCTCGATCGAATGATGTTGGCCGAGCTATCTGGATCAATTAACACACGCTTAACTTGAGTTTTATTCATATATACAGATATTACCAATGCATCGTTATGGGGATGCATGATTCCTCCCGCGTATTCGTCACTAAAGGATAAGGTTCCTTTAGGCATGTAATCCTGAGTTCGAGATCGCTTCTCTCTTATGATCGACATCTTAGTGCATTTAAGCATCGGCCCCTGGGGGCATCGATCCCTCCGATGATCATGTGGATGATTTGTTATGGCTCTTCTTCTTCGTTTTGTCTATTGAATTCTCATGGTTCCTGGCTCGGTCACTTAAAAACTCTTGAAGGTTCCCTTCATTGAATAACCGGATACCTCTTCTCTCAACTGTATGTAATCTTCCGTTTTGTGGCCATGAGTGCCATGATACTTGCACATTTGATTGGGATTTCTCTAGGCTAGATTAGACTGCAGAGGTCGAGGCCATTTAGTATCTTTGATGTGTTCGAAAACTGATACGATGGCGGATGCATCAATGTTGAAGTTATATTCTGATAACTATGGTGTTTCCTTAGGTCTGGTGTGCCTGTCGAACCTATTCTTGTTCATCAGCCCTCGAGACCCTTGGCCTCGATCACCTTTCCTTTTACCTTGTATGGGGTTGCGTCCCGGCTCGCCAGCCCTACGATCTTCGTTATACTGCCGGTATCGGTCCCTGTTCGACCTTGGTTCTCGGTCGGTATCCCTTTTAATAACGGACCCAGAGCCCAACTGGTCGTCTTCGACTCTAATCTTCGATTGATATCGATTGTGCACATCGTCCCGGGTAACAGTCGGGTACTTGATCAAGTTCTGCTTCAACCATCGTGAAGGCATCGAGCTTCGTTCGTTTAGTCCTTGGGTGAAAGCTTGAACGACCTAATCGTCTGTGACCGGTGGTAGGTCCATTCGTTCCATTTGGAAACGAGATATAAACTCTCTTAGCATTTCATTATATTTTTGCTTTACCTTAAAAAGGTCTGACTTTCTGGTTTCGACCTTTATGGCTCCGGCATGCGCTTTTACGAAAGAATGTGCAAGCATAACAAAAGAATCAATAGAGTTAGGCGGTAAATTATGATACCATATCATTGCTCCCTTTGACAGGGTTTCACCGAACTTTTTTAATAGTACAGATTTGATTTCGTCATCTTCTAGACAGTTCCCTTTGATGGCACATGTGTAAGAGGTGATATATTCGTTGGGGTTAGTCGTTCCATTGCATTTAGGAATTTCGGGCATGTGGAACTTCTTAGGTATCGGTCTTGGAGCCGCGCTCGGGGGGAGGCCTTTGCACGAATGTTTTGGAATCCAAGCCCTTCAATATTAGTGGTGCCCCCGGGATCTGATCAATTCTGGAGTTATAAGTTTCCACCTTTTGGTCGTTTGCTTCAATCCTCCTTTCTCTTGACTCTATTCCTTTTGTCAGTTCCTCGAGCATCTTAATAATTTCGGGATTAGTCCCTGATTCTTATTCATTCGACTTTACTACAGCTGGCCTCATTTTGTGGGTGACTTCTTGGGATGGACCGGGCTCGAGCCTGCTCGGTGCTTGGGTTTGGCTCAGCAAATGAGCTATCACTACTTGTTGAGCTTGCAACATTTCGAAAATCATTCGCAGGTTGATCCGGTCTTCTCCAACATTTTGTGTATTTCGAACTGCAGATCGAGTTCCACCATGAATGTTATTTTCGTGGTCGGAACGTTGGTTTGCCTCAATGGCCACATGTGAATTAACGTCAATTGGATCTACGACTCGATTTCCAACGGGGTCGACGAGTGGCCTTTCATCCCCGGGCACCTGGTTGTTATTCTTATCTTGAAGGGCAGTTTTGTTATCGATAGGTAGGGCCATTAGTTGAGAGTTCGTCATTTTTAACCTGAAATCAAGGGCACTTCCAAGAGCAAGTGTAAAATAGTGTATTTCACAGAGATTCGTACCAAATAACCACTATTATCCTTAGCCCCACGGTGGGTGCCAAACTGTTTACCCGAAAAACGGATAGAGTTGAATTTATACGCAGTTCTAAGGATATGTGGTATAAATTGGTACAAATCGAAAAAGATAAATAAATGGATACTAAAATTAATTATAAAAGAGATGAATGCAAACCGGATGAACTAGTTAGCCTAAGCCTTCAATCTTAATCACCTCCCAATTGGGTGAAGAACGATAAATAGAAGAAAGCAATATGGCCAAACAATACCATAAACCAAAGGGAAGATAATATTCGCTCTATTTTTTGTATATATTAGAATGAATATGTGTGTGAATTAATGTCCTCTTATAAATGATAACCACTCTTAATATAGTAGGGGAATCCCATTTTAGGTATAATTAAATATATAGTGGGGATCCCATGATATATTAATTAATCAGTTTTTCCTTGATTTACGCCGAGATTCTCTCCCCACATGCAGATATAACGGCTCTTTTGTCCCTTGGCTCGAACTTAATCTTGGCCGATCTCAGTATCGGCCGGTCTCTGGATCTCGAGCTCGATATTGACTCGAGCTCGACATTGATCGGTCTCTAGGTCTCGAGCTCGGTACTGATCGGTCTCTGGGTCTCGAAATCGACAACCCAACTTCACATCACAGCTCGATATTATAATGACGAACCTCAGCCCATCATGCTTCAATCTTGATTAATCATACGAAGGGCAAACTCGATTTTGACCGTACACATGCTTCTTAGTTTTTAATTGCTTTTACCTCAAAGAATTCTGAATTATTAGTATAGTTTCTTAAGGAATATTTTAATTGTCATTTGCAAATTATTGACTGAACATTAAATTATTAAATGATTCTCTTAAATATTTTTGTTGCAATTAAATTATTGATCTTTCATCTATAATTTTTTATTACAACATATAGTTTATTTTTGTAAGTAATTCACATATAAAGAATTAGTCATATGTTAATATTTTTTAATATTTTTGTGCTTCTTTTTGCACTAAAATTAGCACAAGTTTCAAATTTTACGGTATTATATTGTCATTAGCATTTTATTTTCCCTCTTTGTTTTGAATTTTGATGGTAAAAATTGAATTGTTTAAGAAGTGTATAAGTTATCTCTTTAATAATATTTAAAATTGATAATAAGTCATAAAATACAAAATGTTCTCACATGAATTGACATTATTGACCAAAAAAATTTTGACACTATTTACAAGCACCAAATTTACGTTAAAGCCGGTGGTGCACCCATGATCATGGTCTCAAAATCCTAAATCCGTCTCTTGAACTTAGTATGTGCAGACCCCCACCGCCACCCCCACCCCATTCTCTCTCTCCCCCCTCTGACTACAATAATATTTTGCTAATTTTGAATGTACAGATTAGATATTTAAGAGAGTTTGCTTGAATTTTGTTTAATATGGCAAGGAGTAAGTACCTAAGTCACAGACCATAAATAGTTGGACAAAGAAAAAGTTGCACTCAAGAAGCCTGCAATGCATGTGGAAACTGCATAGTTAATTTTTTTTATATTTTTTAAAAACCTTTTTTCTCCTAACCCAATCTGCAAAAGGGGGTGGGTGGTTTGGAATTGACATCAAACGACTTACTTGTATCAATTACTTCTCGTAGTAAAAATCATCATTCTCTTATTCTTTCTGCAGAAGTCCACATTCCACGTTGACCATGCATGTATATTGCTTGTTTTTTTTTGTTGCTTATTTATATAGACGTATTGTTTATCAAATCTATAGAATGTTTCATTGGATGGTTTATACCATATATACTTCTTGACATGTAAATGGTTTTCATTTTATTTCGTTGCTACTCACTATTTAAGTCGAATTGTATTACTATTTACTATACGCGAGTTTTTTTTATTACTGTGATTAGATGTTTTAGATATAATAATCCGTGTATTTTTATAATTTGTAGCGCAATGAACATATTGTTGTCACGTTAATATTGTGGTGGAAAATGATATTTAGGATGACTTTACATAGAGTACTTACTTGACTTAAAATAACTAAACTGAATTTACCATAAAAGAGTTGGGTAACCCGTAAATAACTAGGTGAGTGGTTTACTCACTAAAGTTTAATTAACTTGGAAAAACACCAGTTAACCGATGTATAATCTGATATGGACATTTTGAAATAGAAAACTTCCTTTCTATATACATACCTTTTTTCACATACTTATGGGGTGAGCCACTTGAGGGTTGATAAAGCCTTTTTTTTTTTGGTCAAAGATAAAAGGCAAAACTAATTCTGAAAATTTTAAGGGGAAAAAAAAGAAAGAGAAGAGCAAGCAAGTCTAATAATTGAATAAGCACTTACACATCTTAAAGAACAACCTGCAAAAGAGTTCTCTTACTAGTATTTATTTTTCCTTTTAAAGATATGACAACTGAAAAAAAGAAAAATTGAAGCAGAAAATTCTAACAGTCCCATGTGTGAATTTCAGACAAAGAATTTGGGTGCTTTACACAGAGCATTCTCTTTGTACCCACCAATTCAAAAGCTGATGCAATGCACATTACTCATTACGAAATCAATGTATTATGAAGAGGTCATATAAATTATAATGTCAACATCTTAATTTGGACAAAACCCTAAAAGTTTGAAGGACTACTTTAATAGCTTGACCAGCTCTAACAAATCATCAGCCTGAATTTTTCTTTTCATATTTTTATTTTTTTCGTTAATTTATTCAGCAATATGAGATTTTTTTTGTTGTTGAAAATTTCAGTAAAAAAATGAATGCAGTTCTATTTGTTACAATATATATATATATATATATATATATATATTATCATTTATATTTTCCTTGTTATTTGAATTTGAAGCTTTAGTAGAAATTAACTAAACGAAGTAGAAATTCCTTATGGGGAGTGCATCCCTCTTAATTAATCTTATTCGATAATGGGACCAGTAGATACCGGATACCAAAAATTTTTAAAAAATTATATTTGGTAGTTTGTTTTGTGACACCCTTCACTTCCAACCAAAAGGTTGTGAGTTCGAGTCACCCCAAGAGCAAGGTGGGGAGTTCTTGGAGGGAAGGATGCCGAGGGTCATTTGGAAACAGCCTCTCTACCCCAGGGTAGGGGTAAGGTCTGCGTACACACTACCCTCCCCAGACCCCACTAGTGGGATTATACTGGGTTGTTGTTGTTGTTGTTGTTGTTGTTGTTTTGTGACACTAATTAGTTTGGTAAAAATAAATGGCAAAAGTCACTCATCTTGTGCATGTGAAGTGTGGAAGAATGTATTAAATGTGAGTGAAGATGACAGAGGAAAAAATAATACTTTACTATTAAACGTATTTAAGAATGTATTAAATGTATTAATTCTCTCTCAAGTCTTAGTGCATTATAGTAACATTTTGTCTTGTCCGTTTGAGAGAAAAAAGTATTCTCATGGGGACCCTTCTTCACTTTCTATTTTGGGTAAGTCTAAAATTATGATCACCGTCCCAAGAAACCCTAATTGGAAATACTCAAGAAATCTGGTAGCATTTCTTCCCCAAGCCCCCCATCCTCCAAGAAAGGCTGATAGTACATTGTCAGTGGTAGTTATGCGTCAACAACAAAACGTCAATTACTTTTATATAATATTCTTCTTCTTCTAAAGTCGCAATTACTTTTTTGTAAATAATAATTAGTACGTGAAACTATGATATTTATCGCTTATACAAACAAATTAAACATGATGCTGACAATTACCATAAAAATTATGTTAAGACAAACAGATAGATATTTAAATTTGCTATGCTATATAATTACAAAGATATTAATCACATAAATCAGCTTTTCCTAGTTTTTTTTATTATTCCTAGCCAGAGAAATTAAACTAATCTCGAGATCTAGAAATCTATCTATACGCCTAGCCTTAAGCAAAAGAACTTTGTGAGATCGTCAATATTGTACCGAAGGCGTTTTGAGAGTATACCAAATTTTCCGGACACTGCAAGGCAATTTGAATTAGTATAATAATTACATAGTGGTGTCTAAACACACGTCAACAGTCTTTCACATGTCTTGTTTTTTTTATCCTCCCTGATGTTTGCCTCTGGCAATATTTTACTTTCTGTTTAGTGATCTTTAATTGTTAAAAGACAATTTTAATTACGTCAAAAAAAATTATGTAAATTTCGTGGCCTGGTACTCTTATCACTCTTTGTAATACCTTCGTAAGTGCTCGCAATTAGTCTTGCATGACAATATATATTGTAAAATGACAAATAAGGAATTTTTCATATAATATTATACTATCATATATATATATGTGTGTGTGTGTAAACGTAGTAGTAAAAGCTTCATTACTTCACAAGAACTAGCCATCTAACTCCAAAAGAAAACTAAATCATGAAGAAAGCGGTCAAAATAAGCTTCTTTTTCTTCTTCTTTATGGTGGGTAAAATTAAAAATAAAGAAAATTAAACGTGAGGAGGATTTTGGAATTTGAGAAGTTAGTTTATATAAATAGGTGAGGATTGCAAAGAGGACACACCACTACCCAAAATCAGAAAGCCAACCTGAAAAAACACTACAAGAACAAAGGTAAACTCTTAGACATAGCCATTCTTGCTTTTCCTTATAAATCTCCTCTACAAACCTCAGTAAACTAAACTTTTCATTTCTTACACTGAATTTTTTTACTAATTTTCCATTTCTTACACTTTTCATCCTTCTCTTTATGGATCTTAGTTTTTTTTAAGCACATATTTTTGTTGCATTTCCAAGGAAATTACCTTAAACAAGAAAGAGTAGAAAAGGATTTCTGTTTCGCCATTAAAATCAAGGTTTCTAATTTGATGCATATCTTTATTAAGCTATATATATATATATATATATATATATATATATATATATGTAAATTGTCATTCTTGTTTATTTCTTTCGAGGATTAATTTTTTTTCTTTTTGTGGTTTATTTTAACCTTAATTAGGAGATACGTTAAAGAATATTTGGTGATAATGGGGAGAGGAAAGATAGAAGTGAAGAGAATAGAGAACAAAACAAGCAGGCAAGTCACTTTTTCGAAACGAAGAGCTGGTCTTCTCAAGAAAACTCATGAACTCTCTGTTCTTTGTGATGCTCAAATTGGACTTATCATCTTCTCCAGCAAAGGCAAATTATTTGAGTACAGCAGTCAACCCCACAGGTTTTTATAATATTATTTTCTCATTTAGATTTCTTCTGAAAATTAAACATCCTTTTTTGCATGATAATTATGGGCTTTGTAGAGACTTTTTTATGATAAATTATGAGCATCAATTTATTTTCTGTGGTTGATTTTCAACTATGAGATTCTTATGCTCCTTTTTTAAAAATTTATTTATGGCTTTATAATTTCTTGATGGTACTAGTTGAGTTGCAATTCCAAATGTGTGTGTTTTTGAAGAGTTATTTTTCTTCAAGTTTTAGTCAAGTCTTCAGTGTCTAAGTTGACCAACTCGAGTGCCTAGACATTAAGTTCTGACAAAGTTAGGGTTCTTTTTTAAAGTCTATACCTTCTCGTTTAAGGTTATTTCTTGAAATTAAGTGATATATAGCATCATTAACAAGATTTCTTTTTTTCACCTCACAGCATGAGCGAGATTATTAGTAGGTATCTCCAAACCACTGGTGCCTCAATTCCAGTTCAAGATAATAGGGTACGTATAAAAGACGACCAATCTTGGACTACTATTTTTCTTTTAATTTGTTTTCTCTTCTCTTCTTTTAGGGTTAATTTTATAATTTAAAGATTCTTATAATTTCTTCACATCTATTTTTCACTTGAAATTTAAATTTATAGGTTGAACTCTATGATGAAATTACTAAAATGAAGAGGGATACGCTTAACCTTCAGTTGAGCCTTCAAAGATACAAAGGCGATGACTTGAGCTCAGCACAGTATGAAGAACTGAATGAACTTGAGAAGCAGCTCGAATTCGCAGTTAACAAGGTCAGAGCTAGAAAGGTAATTAACATTTTCTTTATACAAAGTTGCTGTTTAATATTTCCAAGAACAAATTTTTTTCATAATGGTTTTTACAACTTTCACAATGGTTGCAGCAAGAGCTCATGCAGCAGCAGATGGAAAATCTGAGGAGAACGGTAAATTTTAAATTGTGAAAAATGAGAAAAATTATTCTCCCTTAATTTGTTGATGTTGATTCTCTTCTATATTGTTCAATAATGTCCTGTATAGGAGAAAATGCTGGAGAAGGACAATCAAGAAATGTACCAGTGGGTAAGTTTTATCGCACGTCAATTAAATTTGACTTATTGATCCAAACAAACGCTTTAATCACTATGAAAATTATGTTGTCTATTAATTTCTTAATAAAAGCAAAATGTTGGCTTTAACTATTTTAAGTATAGCCATTAATTAGTTTTCCTATTGACTTGGAATTAATTTATGAAGTTGATGAGCAATCAAATGAACAAGCAACAGTCAGCATCAGTAATGGAGCATAATGATGAAGAAGAAATTACTGAACTGAATCTAATGGGAGAGCAGCCACTGTTGTCTCAGTTTTCATTCTTTGGTGAAGAGCAAGTACAACCCAGCAGCATCAACGTACTTCAACTTGCTGCAGCTAGCTATAGTACTACTACTTGTGCCTATCGCCTTCAGCCTTCGCACCCTAAACTTCACGACTCTGATCTTCCTGGTTGTAGCTATGCTCACTTAAAAGGTAATTACATTTAATAACGCACTCCTAGTGTACAACTTATTATGATGATTTAAGTTTGTTTTTTCTTTTTCTTGAGACTAATATGTGGGAATTCACTATCTCCTGCTTTATTTGGTTAATCTGCTATCTTATTTTGGTTAAGTACTCCCTATATATATATATATATATATATATATATATATATATGAAGTTGATAACTAGATGTTATCATTTGTGATTTTGATACATTATATTAAAGACAACTTTTTTATGATCTAGAAAAACAAAAGCATTAGTGTATATTGAACTGGTTTATATTTTTCTTGTTTTGACTGTGTAAACATGTAGTTATCTTATAATCTAGTTATCAGTTTCATATATTTGTGAATGATAGGTCTCTTTATTACTAGTAAGATTTTTTTATTTAAATCCATCAGAGTAAAGCTGTCATTTCTGTGTTTGCAGATTGATCGTGCTTTAATTATTATGAGGAGCTCTAATTGCTGGGAATGAAGCTGGCCAGTGAAATTCCTAGTGGATAATTCTACAATTTCCTTTTGGCATATTTGGAAAACATACTTTATTTAATTATTATGCATCTGATTAAGGACCTATTGATTGTACCTTGGAATTTCTCCCTATGCGTGTACCTATAGTGATTTGTGGGCTTAGAGATATATAGGAACTGAGAATGCTTATAAGTGATCCTATAGAAGATTTACTAGTGTTATAGATTTATAATTGCACTATCCTTTAAAGTAATGGGGCTGGAAAAAGATAGTTTCTTCTTAATAGCTGGTATGAGGAGTCGTGATCACAACAGTCATTATGATTTAAGAAGTTGATTTTTCTAGTACTAAAGACAAAACTATCTTTTTGCTTGAACTTGTTAATCGACAGTTCAATTAATTAAAATCAGTGCACCGACATATTTGCTAAATGTGAGTAACAACAAATTCAAGATCATAACAAGCAATTATGAAAACTAATCCTCAAAGAAAATAAAGGGTAGGGATATATGGGATAAAGGGAGGGATGGAACTTGACCCCTTAAGCAAATCATACAAATAACACACCCAAGAAGAGTCTGTCACATAGAATTAAACAAAGAAATGAAATGAGGAATTAGTCCTAGACCAAAGTGGTTGGCTAAAGACAAACAAAGCTTGGGATCCAATTCACAGTCAACCTATAATATAGAAATTGAAGCTCATACCTAAATTTTTATCTTCAAGCGATCCAAGCACTGATTCAAGCATAGACGACAAGCCCTATTTTGCACCATAAAAGGGTTCTTTCAAGCAAAAGCTAAAGTCCCATAATTACAACATTTAATTACCAATAGGCGAGTCATTTTCTTCAGTTAATTATGATCAGTTAATTTAATCACCACCATCAATATTACATTATTACCAGCTAATATCATTTTCCCACATTTTCCTTCTCATCCCTAGTTATGGATCGCATTACCCTGGCATAATTTCATCCTCTCTAATTTTGAGACTATTAGTAATTTAACATCAGAAATATTAATATGATGATCGCCCTCCTATATTATCCTATTTTGTCTGCCTTCAATAAGAAAACAATTCCAAATTTATCCTTTGCAATAATTTTGATGGTAAAATATAAATTTTGGTGAATTGCATTATAATGGTGTGGACTACTATATATTTTTGGTAATAAAATTTTTTTATTTATCATATTTTTGGTAACCAAAAATTTTTTAAAGAAAAATCAAACCACTGATTTCTTGGACAATTGTCCCAAGTATCAGTTATAGCAACTAGGAACTACACAAACACCTCTGCTATTATCAATAGAATTAACTTTCCAAGCAGACATATATTTAGAAGGTGTGGACTCCTAACCTTTTAAAAAAGGAAATGCGATTTTACTTTAAAATTAAAATTTTAAAATCTAATTAATGGCTATATAATTGCAAGGATCTTTTTTAAATCATGATGCGATTCAAAATTAATCATGACACTCGTCACTCGGGGATAATTATAATATATGTATTATCCTATGTAATAATGTTGTAGATAGTTATTAATACATTGCTTTTCCAATAATTATCGGTGAATTTTTACAACCAGAAAATCGCTCTATTTAACTACTAATTCCAACTACAAAATAGTAGTAGAAATTTTCTAACTACAGTACTATCAAAAGTTTTTTTTTTTTTTTTT
>AWOL01S0037873.1:0-13211 GCA_000715115.1 Nicotiana otophora | reverse complement strand
GGGCAGTAACAGGAGGGTCAGACGAGGCATCATTTGGATTATTATTAGTTGGGTTAACTTCAGGAGCATGACTAGTGGGTGTATCGTCATCCGATTGCGTTTCATCAAAATCTATTTCTTCATCATCATTTTCATCAATAGTTGGATTACCATAAAGAGAATTCATATATTCATGGTTTAATTGTTCATCGGGTGCAATATTATGGCAAAATTGACTCTCGATAAATTGTAATAAACTATTATCGCTATCAAGAATAGGAGGTGTAGAACGGGTAACAGGTTTGGGTCGGGGAGTCGGGGGAAGTGGAGGAGGAACAGATTGGCCACTAGATTCACCACTCTTGAATTTTTTCTTATTTTTACTAAACATTTTTTTTAAGGAATAAGCCATCTTAATTAATCAAGCAATACAAAGTAAATAAAATAAACAAAACTATAATATTAAAACATAAAAGTTGGAATGAGTTTACCGAATTGACGAACAACTTGTTGAAAATTAATTATCGTTGAAGACTTCAATTCACCAACTTCACAATTTTGCACAAATTGAAACAATAAAGTAAGCAATTATAGAAGAAAATTAGAGAGAGATTGATAATTTTGTGAGACAAATGAAAGAATGAGGGGGTATTTATAGTTGAAAATAGGGAAAAAGTATAATTATAAAAAGTTTGCGGTTAAAACAAAGTTGGGGGAGGGGTTAAATGGCTATTTTGGCAGGTAAAACGGCCATATTTTAAATGCCATAACGGCAATAATGTGGCAGATTTTTTTAAAAAAATAAATTAGTCGTTGGGCCCGGATAGGCCCGTTTAGGACCGTTTGAACCGGCCCACTTTCCAGTCGGTCCCGATCTCGCAAGCCTCGCCTATGGGACCGGCCCACTACCCAGCCCACCTCCCCACGGTCCCAGTCCTATCCGGTTAGGACCGTTTAGACCCACCGTCCATTTGGGCTTGCGGTCCTGGGCCGGTCCTAACCGGCCCACATGCCACCCTTAATTAAGGGAGATCTACCTTTTAAGGAATTAGTTTATTGTTCTATAAAAGGCAAAAGTCCTTGATTTGTTGACCGTTGATTCCCTTTTTGAGTCGTTCCGTTTCTGCCATAATGACTGGTTAATGGCAAGAATTACGGACCCCTATCGGATGAGCTGGCAAAGCTTTCTTCGAGGCCGTTGGAAACAGGACCAGTTACGCCTTCGGTAAACTCGAGGGCAAATCTGATGGTTTCGATGTCTATCTTTGACAATGCTATGGGTTCGATCATAATCACCATGTGCCGATCTTGGCTGATGGTGTTAGGTGTCAGATCGATCTTCGAGCTCGACTTCACCCGATCATAGATATTTCGACCTTGGCCTAATCAGGGAGTTCAGAAGCTCGATCGAATATCGAGATCGATTTTACCCGTATACAGATAGACCCCTCGTTCTTCGGAGAGTAGAAGATGAGGAACGACATGAGCCTCATATTCTCACTTCGATATATCATGACGCAAGTGACAAAAACATGATGTCAAATATCCTTATTTTTTGGAGAGTAAATGATGAGAAATGATACGAGCTTCCGATTCTCGCTCTGATAAATCTGACGACGAATTCATGACGTAAGTGACAAGAATAGTTGAAACGTCCCGCCGACCCAGTCTTCAAGGCATTAAATGTGTGTCAGTTAACGGTCAGCCGCTATAGGATGCGAACCATTGTTTGAGAAAACTACAAATACCACATTTCACCCATTCATTAGAACTTTTACATTGGGCTCTTGTGTTTTAAGAAAACTTCATCACTCTCATCTTCTGGTCTTCTGAAAACTTATGTTTAAAACTTCTTCTCTTCTGGTTTTCTGAAAACTTAAGTTTAAAACTTCTTCCCATCTGGTTTTTTGAAAGCTTTCATAAGTTATCTGCAAATTATACCTCCTCTTTTATCATCACCTTCTTTTATCCTCTATTTAGAAGCAATGGCAAAGACTTCAAAATCCGTTCCTCAAAAAGAAAACCTCTCTTCCTCGAGACCGTCTGAGAACGTTTCAACTGTTGTCACTGAAGAACCGACACTAGAACCCCCTCCAAAGATGTTCGTACCTGCGGGGTGTCCAACTTGGGCTGATTTTAAGGTTGAGAAAACCTCCTCGGTATCGGGTCGGTGCAAGTCGGTCTCGAGGTACATATGTTCGGTCACCGACAGTGTCCTCGAGAAGGTCAAGGAGGATTGTAACTGGGCCGATAAGCTTGTAGTGGTCCCTACCCCCGAGGAATCGATTACCACCCAAGTGAAGGGTTTTGTAAGTATTTATACTTACCCTTTCACGCTGGGTTCTTTAGGTCCGGTCATCATTGCCTTCTGTAAGAGGTACGAGGTGACCCTCGGCCAGATTCATCCTTCGTTCTAGCGGATAGTAATTCTTCCCCTCTTCTTTGTGAGCAAGTTCGAGGGATGTCCCTTCACCATCGACCACCTTATGCGCCTGTATAGCCCCCGGCTCTACCGAGAGGGATTAATCAAGCTTGCACGTCGTGCCACTAAGGCCCATTTTTTGAGCATCGACTGGGATCGAGACCGAGGTTGGTTAGCTTATTTCGTCCGAGTGAAGACCTTGGATTTGATCCCAGCCGAGCATATGTCATTTCCTGAAAAGTGGAATATGAAGCGTAAGTATAATCTTTCTTTTAAGATTTCGTTCGATGTTCTTTTCTTTCCCCTCTCATCTATATTTTGCGATGGTGCAGTTATTGCTCGGATGCCGGATGCGGTTCCTCGATGCAAGGAATGGGTTGAGGGCATCGTAAAACAAAGACCTTATTCCGAGCATTCGTGGCGCAAGCTCTCGAAGGGCCGATGGGAGGCTTGTTCCCATGGTAAGAGTTTTCTCAAATTACTTTGATTTCCCTTTCGCGTTATCAACTTCTAACTTTCTTTTACTTCTTTTTTGCAGGTTTACCAAAAGATGCTGAGATGAGGCCCCCGTCCGGTGATGACGATATCTTCACCGAGCCCCCTGCCTCGGGATAGGATAAAAAGAAGAAAAGGAAAAGGGCTTCGAGTTCCCCGGGCCCCAAAAAAAGAGGCCAAAGAAACGATTGGCTCGTAAACTCAAGGGAAGCACCAGTGGTCGAGCACTGTCCCCGGACTCACTCTATCGACCGAGGAATGAGTCTGAGGGGGAAGGATAATCCTTTGATCTCATGGCCAGTATGTCGTCGTAGCTCGAAGGGCAAGGGGCCTCTGAACCAGGGGGAGGCGAGGCCGAATTTCATGAGGCCGAGGTGGAGGTAGGAGCTGGGCTTCCCGAGATGCGGGAAAAGCCTAGAGATTGTTGAGTCGCCTTCAAACCTTGCCTTTAACATTACTTTAAGGCATTATAGGGATTCGGTATTAACGAAAGCTTTTCCCTAAAATAATTTAGGTTTATAGCTTGCCGAGGGTAGCCTTTAGAACCGGTTATAAGAATTTTTTGAAGGCCTTGTTTTTGTTACGAGTCTCAGATGTCTCCGAGTCGGGCAATGCTAAATAAGCTTTTGTGCCCTCGGGTTTTGTTAATCTGAGAATGGCCTTAGCCTTTAGTTCAGGCACTACCAAATAAGCTTTATGCCCTCGAGTGTTATTAACTCGGAATGGCCTTAGCCTTTTAATTCGGGCAATGCCAAATAAGCTTTATGCCCATGAGTGTTATTAACTCGGAACAGCCTTAGTATTTTAATTCGAAAAATGCCAAATAAGCTTCATGCCCTCAAGTATAATTAACTCGGAATGACCTTAGCCTATTAATTCGGGCAATGCCAAATAAAATTTATGCCCTCGAGTTTCGTTAACCCGGAATGGCCTTAGCATTTTAATTCGGGCAACGCCAAATAAGCTTCATGCCCTCGAGTGTCGTTAACCCGGAATGGCCTTAGCCTTTTAATTCGGGCAATGCCTAAGCGGCAGTCCCTGAGTGAGACTGAATGTTTGAACTCGGATTAAGGTGGCCCTTGGTCTTGATGACTTTGGGAAATTCCTTGAAAGATGTAAGAAAAGTTTTTAAAGGACAAGATGTTTATGTGTAAGGAAGAGTCTTCCTTTTTATTCTTCTGCATAATAGTCGTACATGTATACATATTTTGTGTCAGGGCTCGAGCGGTCTATGTGGGCACGGTTCATTTGACCGTTTGGCCCTTACAATAAATCCTATTGATCGAGACCCTTCAATCACGAAGTTTCTTTCCTTGTTAAAGTTGATATCCGAGGGTATTGCCCCCAATGTTCGGGGCTTACTGAAGAGTGGCCTCGAATGTTGTTGTGATTATTGTCACCGGTTCGTAGCCGGACTTCAATTTTAAGTTAGCATGATTTTCATATTGCCTCGTTAAAAATCTTGCCGGAAAACCCATTTTGGACAAATCCGGTTCAAGGGAAAAAGAGTGTAACGTGTGCTTTCAGACCTAGGATCTCGTATCATTCCTTGTTGGTCACCTGCTAGTTTTATTTCGAAATGTAAAAATAAAAAAAAGAATCGGGTCCTTACCTTAGCAATAATATCGCTTTAAATGAGTTATATTCCAGTTGTTCGGTAATTGCTCGTCGTTCATTATTCCGAGCTTATAGGACCCTTTTCCGATGATCTCGATAATTTGGTACGGTCATTTCCAGTTTGGTCCTAATTTCCCTTCGTTCGGGTTTTGGGTGCTCAGTGTAACTTTTCTTAGCACCAAGTCCCCTGTATTGAAGTGTCGAAGGTTGGCCCTTTGATTGTAATATCTTTTGATCCGCTGTTTTTGGGAGGTCAGCAGGACAAGGGCGGCTTCGCGCCTTTCATCTAATAGCTCCAGACCTGTACTCATAGCCTCATCATTCGATTCCTTTGTTGCATATCAAAATCTGATGCTTGATTCTCCGACCTCGACTGGTATTATAGTTTCGGTGCCATAAACCAAAGAAAACGGGGTGGCCCCGGTACTAGACTTCGAGGTTGTACGGTACGCCCATAGGACCTCAGGTAGCATTTCCTTCCATTTTTCTTTGGCGTCGATCAACCTCTTTCTGAGGTTTTGGATTATTGTTTTATTGGTGGATCATGCTTATCCGTTCCCACTAGGGTGGTAAGGAGTGGATAAGATCCTTTTGATCTTATGCTCTTGGAGAAACTTTCTTACTTTGCTGCCAATAAACTATTTCCCGTTGTCGCATACAATCTCGGCCGGCATTCCGAATCGACATATGATGTGGTCCCAGATAAAATCGATGACTTATTTTTCTCTGACCTTTTCATATGCCTGTGCTTCCACCCATTTAGAAAAATAGTCAATCATAAAAAACAATTGAGCCTTACCGGGTGCCCGTAGAAGGGGGCCAACGATGTCCATACCCAATTTCATGAACGACCATAGTGATAAGACCGAATGTAGCAGCTCTCCTACTCTATGAATCATCGGAGCATGCCTTTGGCATCCATTGCATTTTCGAACGAACTATTTTGTGTCTTTTTCCATATCGATCCAATAGTAACCAGCTCTGATTATTTTTTAAACCAGTGATTCGGTGCCCGAATGATTTCCACAGGTACCTTTGTGGATTTCCCTCAAAACGTATTCGGTATCCCCCGGTCCCAAACATATCGCGATCGGACTATCGAATGTTCGTCTGACTAAGGTTCCATCCTCGGACAAACTAAACTGGGCTGCCTTCGCACGTAGGGCCCTCGATTATTTTGGGTCCAAGGGCAGTTTTTCGGTACTAAGATATTCCATGTACTTATTCCTCCATCCCCAAGTTAGGCTCGTTGAGTTGATCTCGGTGTGGCCTTGTTCCACCACCGATCTCATAAGTTGTACAATTTCTCCCGAGCTGATCTCGTTGTCTTCGACCGACGATCCCAAGTTAGCGAGGGCATCAACTTCGTTGTTTTTATCCTGAGGTACATGTTACAAAGTCCATTCTTTGAATCGATGCAATGCCACCTGTAGCTTGTCCAAGTATCTCTGCATTCATTCTTCCCTGACCTCGAATGTCCCATTAACTTGTTTTATCACAAGGAGTGAGTCGCACTTGGCTTCGATCACCTCTACCCCCAAGCTTTTGGTTAATTCAAGGCCTGCAATCATGGCCTCATATTCGGCCGTTAGTCAATTTCACAGTCTTAATAGATTGCCTAATTATTTTACCTATTGGTGGCTTTAGTATGATGCCAACTTCGGACCTTTTTTGCGTTTGAGGCGTTGTCCGTAAAGAGGGTACAAATTCTCGAGGAACTCCCCGAGTTAATTAATAACTCTCTTTCGACCTCGTGTATTAAGGTCAGCGTAAAGTCGGCCACGAAGTCTGCCAAAATTTGGGATTTAATGACGGTCCGAGGTCGGTACTCAATATCGTAACCACTTACTTCCACGACCCATTTGGCCAATCGGCCCGAGAGTTTCGGCTTATGCATAACGTTCCTTAACGGGTAAGTTGTTACGACGCATATGGAGTGACATTGAAAGTATGATTTTAGTTTCATTGAGGCGCTTAGCAAGGCGAGCGCCAGTTTTTCTTGGTGAGGATACCTAGTTTCGGCCTCACCTAAGGTCCTACTAACATAATAAATCGGAAATTGCGTACCTCGTTCTTCCCGAACTAGGACTCCACTTACCGCTATCTCCAAGACCGCCAAGTACAAGTACAGTTGTTCGTCTGTCTTTGGTGTGTGAAGTAGCGGCGAGCTCGATAAGTACTTCTTTAGTTCCTCCAAAGCTCGTTGGCATTCCGAAGTCCATGAAAAGTTATTCTTCCTTTTCAATAGTGCAAAGAATCAGTGGCTTTTATCAGACGACCTCAAAATAAATCGCCCAAGGGCGGCTATGTGCCCGGCTAGCCTTTGCACGTCCTTTACAGTGTCTAAGACTGTGATATCTTCGATGGCTTTGATCTTGTTGGGGTTGATCTCGATTCCTCGGTTTGATGCCATGAACCCGAGAAATTTACCTGGTCCGACTCCGAACGCGTATTTTTTCGGGTTCAGCTTCATATTGTACTTTTTCAATATGCTGAAGATTTCCTGTAAATGTTTTAAATGGTCCTCTACTCACAGGGAATTAACTAATATATCGTCAATGTAAACCTCCATCGATAATCCTATTTTTTCCTCAAACATACAGTTTACTAGGCGTTGATAGGTGGTACTGGCATTTTTTAATCCTAATGGCGTCACGTTATAACAGTATGTGCCATATTTAGTGATGAAGGAGGTTTTTTTCTGATCACTCGGGTCCATCCTTATTTGGTTGTACCCTGAATAGGCGTCGAAAAAACTGATGATCTCATGGCCGGCCGTGGCATCGATCATGTGATGTTGGGCATTGAAAAAGAGTCTTTGGGGCATGCCTTACTCAGATCTTTGTAATCTACACACATTCTTAGTTTATTCGCTTTTTTAGGGACTACCACTATGTTTGCTAACCAATCCGGGTATTTAATCTCCCGAATGGACCCTATTTTAAGGAGTTTAGATACCTCCTCCTTGATGAAAGCTTGTCTGACCTCGAACTGGGGCCTCCTCTTCTGCTTGACCGGATTGATTTGCGGGTTCAGGCTTAGCTTGTGAGTGGTTATCTCTGGTGGGATCCCGGTCATATCAAGATGGGACCAAGCGAAACAATCTATGTTAGCTATGAGAAATTGAATAAGTTCTTTCTTGAGCTCGGGAGTTAACCCCGTGCCCAGGTATACCTTCTGATTGGGTAGATGTTCGATCAATATAACCTGTTCCAGCTTTTTGACAGTCGATTTAGTTGCGTCGGAGTTGTCAAGGACTATAAAAGATTGGGGAACCCCATAATCATCGTCTTCATAATCCCTCTGCTTATCCAGTTGGGTCATGGCCGGTATCAGTGACTGCTATTTGGCCTCTTCATTTGCGCCCTAATTCTGTTCCTTCCATGTTGCGAGCGTTGATATTGGAACCACTTCTTCGACTACAAACATATTTTTTGCGGCTGGTTGTTCCCGGTAGACTGTCTTAATCCCCCTTCCCCCCTCCCCCCCGGAGTAGGGAATTTTAACACTTGGTGAGGAGTTTAGGGCATTTCCCTCATAACATAGATCCATGGCCTTCCGAAAAGGGCGTTGTACCTCATATCTCCATAGATCACATAAAACTTGGCTTCTCGTATGGTTCCGGTGGTATTGACCGGTAACGTTATCTCCCCCTTAGTGGTTTCACATGCCATGTTGAACCCGTTTAGAATTTGGACACCGATGATCATATTAATGATGTGTTGAGGTTCGGTATCTTCTTGTTCTGTCTGTTTGTTAGAATCCATGTTCCTGAAATGATTCTTGGCCTGGTCGCTCAAGAATTCTCGAAGGTGCCCATTGTTGAATAGTCGGGCTACTTCTTCTCTCAGTTGTCAACAATCTTCCGTTTTATGACCGTGAATCCCATGATATTTGCACACCTGGTTAGGATCCCTTTGAGCTAGATCGGATTGTAGAGGTCGAGGCCATTTGGTATCCTTGATGCGCCGGATAGCTGATACGAAGGTGGCAGCATCGACATTAAAGTTGTATTCCGATAGCCTCAAGGCTTCTTTAGGCCCGATGGACCTGTCAAAGTTGTTTTTGGTCATGAGCCCCCAGTTGCTTCGACCTTGATCATTTCTCCTTTCGTTTCTTATGGGATTCTGCCCGGACCCACTGCTCTTCTGATCTCCATTATATGGTAGATATCGATCCCTGTTTGATCTTGGTTTACAATCGTTGTCTCTCTTGACTCTATCGACGGTTCTGACGGGATAAACAGGCTTCGAAGGGGCCCCGAGTTGGTCATCTTCGACTCTGATTTATGATTGATATCGTTTATGTACATCGGTCCAGGTAACAGCAGGGTATTCTATCAAATTCTACTTCAGCTGCTGTGAAGCCACCGAGCTTCGAATATTGAGTCCCTGAGTGAAAGCTTGAACAACCCAATCATTATCGATTGACTGGCAGCAGATCCATTCGTTCCATTTGAAAAAGGGACACGAATTCCCTAAGCATCTCGTTATCCTTCTGTTTGACTTTGAAAAGGTCTGATTTCCTGGTTTCGACCTTGATGGCACCAGCATGTGCTTTTACAAAAGAGTCTGCAAGCATAGCAAATGAGTCAATAGAATTAGGAGGTAAGTTCTTATACCATATCATAGCTCCCTTTAACAGGTTCTCCCCAAATCTTTTCAGTAGAACAGACTCGATCTTGTCGTCTTCCAAGTTGTTCCCTTTGATGGCACATGTGAAAGAGGTTACATGCTCGTTTGGATTTTTCGTTCCGTTATACTTAGGTATTTCGGGCATACAAAATTTCGTGGGGATCGGCTTCGGAGCGGCGCTCGGAGGAAAAGATTTTTGCACGAACTTCCTGGAATCCAGTCCGTTCAATATCGGAGGTGCTCCTGGTATTTGATCTACCCTGGAATTGTAGGTTTCCACCCTTTTATTGTTCGCGTCAATTTTTTTTCCCTGATTCTATCCGCTTTGTCAGCTCCTCGAGCATCTTTACAATCTCGGGGTTAGTACCCCGTTCTTGTTTATTTGGCCTTACTATGACCGGTTCATTTCTGCGGGTGACTTCACGTGGCGGATCGGGTTCAACCCTGCTCGACGTCTGGCTTTGGCTCTGCAACTAAGTTATCGCCACCCGTTGAGCTTGCAGTATTTCGAAGATCATCCGTAGGCTGATCCCGTCTTCTTCATTATTTTGTGTGTTTCGATCTTCCGATCGGGCCCCATAACGGATGTTATTTTTGGGGTCGGTAGGCAAGTTGGCATTAATAGCCAAATGTGAATTAACATCAATCGGATCTGAGATCGGAATCCAAACGGGACCAACGGGTGACCCTACGTTACCGGGTGCCATATTGTTATTCTCACCATGATTACCAGACTCGTTATCGATATGTAGAGGTGCTAATTGAGAGTTTGATATTTTTAGCCTGAAATCAAAGACACTTCAAAGAGCAAGCGTAAAGTAGTATGTGTTATGGAGATTTGTATCAAATAACCACTATTATCCTCAGCCCCACGGTGGGCGCCAAACTGTTTACACTCAAAATTGGATAACAATTGAATTTGTTAGTGGTTTTAAGGATATGCGAATTAACTTGATACAAAGCGAAAAATTAGATTGAAATTGAATTAAATAAAGATAAATTAACTGCAAACCACATGAATTAGATGATTTCAACGTAAGGAAACAAGCCACCGTTGGGTTGAATACACTTTTATTGACACCAAAATATCAAAGAGTAAGAACTTGGAGAATGTATTGCTTATCAGTATATGTTACAATGTCTAATGAATTGTCAAGTGCCCTTTATATATATTAGAGGAGATCTACCTTATAAGGTATTATTTTATTATTCTATAAAAGGCAAAAGTCCTTGATTTGCTGACTGTTGGTTTCCTTTTTGAGTCGTTCCGTAATTTCTGCCATAATGACTGGTTAATGGCGAAATTACGGACCCCTATCGGATGAGTTGGCAAAGCTTTCTTCGAGGCCATTGGAAACATGACCGGTTACACCTTCGGTAAACTCGAGGGCAAATCTGATAATTTTGATGGCTATCTTCGACAATGCTATGGGTCCAATCAAAATCACCAGATCGATCTTCTACCTCGACTTCACCCGATCACAGATATTTTGACCATGGCCTAATCAAGGATTTTGGAAGCTCGATCGAATATCGAGATCGGTTTTACCCGTATACAGAATTATCAGAAACCCAAAATAATTCCTTTTATATCAATTCATCACTATTCACTTTCTTCTTTACCCAAAATGTCATTTTGAAAACCTACTCTTAAGGTTCATACAATATCCCATTATAACTTCAAAATAACATTCATAAGCATGCTATACATACTCCAATATGTCATATATATAAAGTTCAAGTAAAGGAATCACCTCTTGATGGAAGAAATCTTATTTTTCCTCTTCTTGGTATTCTTGAAAATTCAACCCATTTCTTATGGATTTGATCTATAGTTATGTTAGTGTTAACATCAAATTATATTATCTAATCATTCTTATACCAAAGAAACTTACCTTGAAGTGTATTGATGGCGGAAGAGCTCCTCCTTCTCTCTAGCACCCAAACCCTAGTCTAAAATTCCATCTCTCTCTCCCCAAAATAGCCACTTTTATAGGTTTTACGACATGTGTAGCTATGCACACCTTCTGTGTAGCTACGCTGCCCTTCCTCTTCAGCTCCCCTTCTTTGACTACCTTGCTGGAATCAGCTACGCACAAGGCAGCGTGGCTATGCACTCGTATAGCTGCGTGGCTGTTGTGCCACTTTTCAGTAAAAAGATCATAACTTCTTGTAAAAATATTCAAATGCCAAACAGTTTGAAGCATTAATAATTGTATCCATAGACCTTTAATTTGATAAGTCGTACACCACATAAATTTTTATATAGTGGAGTTGTGCTCGTTTGAAGTTGGGTCTTGTACGTACAAACTCGTTTAAAACTTTAGTCTATCATATAGTTTTCAACTTGACTTAGCTTTAGGGCTCTTCTTAGACCATAAACCATTGATAATACACCTCGTACATATATTATCATGATCAATGGATATCTTTCATATCATTAGACCTTGTTCATACGCCAATAAATATAATTTACACACGTCAATCTTCTTAATGGCCTTAAAACACTTCGAAATTTTTCGGAGTGTCTGTTAACCCAACCTGGAACTGGATTTATTTTTATCTTCAGCAAAAGGATAATTCAATTCTTTCTTGTTAGCTCATTGTCATAGCTGGAATACAAAAACTGGACGCTTGGTTGAGTATCTGCATTATTTTAGATCAGCTAGTAATCTGCGATCGTAAAAGGTTTAAATTGTAGTCATAACTCGATGATCTGTAAATTATATTTGAGTAGAATATATCCCATGAGAATGATATGATGAGTAAATTATTCTATGACTTGTAGACACTTGAATTTTATTGGATGAAGTTGATACAAAATTTGGGCTACATCCAAAATTCAAGACATATTGGCTTGAACTAAAATTATTGGTCTATGGAGTTCGATTGATCCTTTAAGACCAATTACATTCGTTAAACATAAATCAGACTTTCTTTAGATGACAATATATAGTTAGGTAGCAAAATGTGTCTAGTTCGTTTCAGACTAGAAAAATACTACGTGCACAGGATGTTCTTCAGTTATTATTTTAATGGAGTATCAACCTTTATCTAGATCAACTTAGCTTTCTATCTCTTTTCTTAATTTTGGTATTAATTTCATACTGTTTGTTGGACTTGGAATTTGGTCGAACAGATAGAAACCAAAAAGGAAGTAATTCAAATAATTGACAAAGAAGAAGAAGAGGACTTGGAATTAGGTAGCTATTGTTATCGAATGCTTCTACTTCGCAAAATAAAAAACACAATGGGAGCGGTGGGAAAGCAGATTGAAATGCTGATGCAACTGTGGGAAACAACTGAAGCTAAATTTGCTAAAGTGAAAAAGTTCATGAAAAAGCGCATGCCTCAATCTTATGATGAGGAAGAGATGGAATTTGATGAAGAGTAGTTTGTTGTGGTTGTTTGTTATTATTAGGATGTTTAAACTTTATGGAATATTTAGACTTTATGGTATGTTTAGAATTTATTGTTGTGGTTGTCCATTAGCTACTTAGACTTGATTTGAATTATTTTAAATTTTAGACTTTGATTAATGCTTTAGTTTGGTTATTTAATGGGTTTAAATGTTTATTTGTTGAAGGGTTTAGTCATTTGAATCTTCTTAAGTTTGATTGGTTGGAATTTGACGTTTGGTCGGGTTATTAAGTTTTGGTTATTTAGCAAGTGGTATAGCTAACAAAACAACAGAATTATGTTAAAAAGATGCCTAGTTTTAGTGTAGTTGGAAAGTGGTCAGAAGTGGACATTTTTTTTCCAGAAAAATGATTTTTTGATTATAGTAGTCAGAAAATTTAATGCACTTTCCAGAAAATTTAAATTCTCCGACTATGGTAGTTGGAAATTTTAATAAATAATTATTTTTTATTTTAATGTTCCGACTACTGTAGTTGAAAATATTTATAGAAATAAAAAATAATTTAATTGATTATTCGATTACTGCAGTCAGAAAGTTCAATTGTTTTATGATCGTTTGGCAAACTAAATTGTCCGAGGACTTGTCACACCTTCTTTTTACCCCCAAAATGATGAAATGAGTATTATTGATTGTGGATGGTGGG
>AWOL01S0037871.1:59309-101433 GCA_000715115.1 Nicotiana otophora | reverse complement strand
GGTGTTCATGGCTGAAACGAACACAACAATGAGAACCAAAGACGGTTAAGGGTTGATTGTGTGACTTATGTTTGTCTAGGTATACACCAAAGATCGACGGTTCAAAGATATCAAATCTACTGATTGACCGAGTATATCCGACATAAGTTCACTACGGAAAGTTCAAAGGAAAATCTACTTATCCAGATGCGATTAATCCTTGCTTGCAAATCACACAGTTTTTCCATGCATACTTCCGTGATATAGCCATTCCCCATTCATGTGGGGGATTGTTGAGGTTTTTGTTATTTAAGATTAAATAGTCTTAAAATGAGGGTGAATGGAAAATTGAGGAAAAATAAAATTTTTGAGTAAAATTTTAAGTTTTCCCCTCTTGACAATGAGACATTGTCCCATATTGGAAGAGAAAAAGATTTTTTGTGGGTATATATATAATTGCTCTTCTTGTAGCTCTTACAGAGTTAAGAAGAAAGCAAGCCTCGCGCTGCCGTCGTCGTCGCTCGCTCGGCTTCGGCTTCGGCTTCGAATTCGAATTCGGATTTGGATTTGGATTTGGTCAAATGATCGATTGATTGACCAACATGCTCCACCATGGAGGGTCGTTCATCTTCAAAACTGTCTACTATAAATATGTGCAGCAGCTGTTGAAGAAAGACACACAAAACTGAAAACGCTCAACTTTGGCTATACATTGCACTCCTTCCTCTCAGCATTTCCATACGATTTTCTGAGTTTCTACTCCTTTGTTCTTCATTGTTTTAACTTCAAACAAAGCAACTGTAAGTGTGATTTGCTACCGAACTTTGTGTTCGCTAAAACACTGGGGTTTGAAGTACCGCTACACCAGTGTGTGATTCGTTCTATCCTGGGAGCAAATAATCCATAACCTTGGGTACTAAGAGGGGATTAAATTCCTTAAGGAAACACTGTGAATTCAGTGGGCTCGAATTAATTACTGTTTCATTACGATAACTTATATTTCCCACAATTATTATTTATAAATACAGCAATATTGGCGGGACTAACACAAATTTCTCTCAATATTATCCTTACGTTGGAACTTAGTATTTTTTTCAGAGATATATTACTCTATTTTGATTTCAATATCACATTAATTAGGTCAGATTTGTCGTCTAACACATCGATGAATTATTATTTCAATGGCATTTGTGGTAGTCTTGGAACTTAGTAAAGTGCAATTCTAGGAAGGCTAGGGTGTAAAACTGTTGTTTTCTGATTGTAGTAATTTTGTTTTCTTTTTTTCCTTTTTCTTTTTTCTTGTTTGTTAATTGTTATTATACACTTCTTTGTAAAAAAGAAATCCTACACGAAAATGACCTTAGTTTCCACATTCCAAATAAATGGTTTCTTGTGTGTGTTTCTGTCATATTGCATTCAGATGCATCATTTGGCAAAAAGAAAAATAATGTACGTTCCATGTCTAGTAATATTTCCATTCTATTTAGCTTTACAATTGTATCATAAATGGTTAACCCTTTTCTTTAAAATAAATAACTAATAATATTTATTAAAGTTGGTATTGTTAAAAGTGGAAAATAAATAAATTACATATATTAATTTATTACGCCTTTGTTTTTTTGCTCTCATCACAATACAACTCTTTTCTCTATTACTCACCTAACTACCATAATAGGTAACTCTGTATTTGTTCACATTAAGCTCTATCTGTCCTGAGCATTAAAGACAAAGGCAGGTAACGGCCATCTAAAACCATTCTTTTCTAAGTTGAAAAATGTCACACCAGAAATGTATTCTAAAATATAGCCGACCTTTTATCCACACACATGCTTTTGTAAATCTACAACCAACCCACCCCCCAGATTTAATAAAATAAATAAAAGTACCATATGACGCATTAAAATCAATTTTCTTCCGAACATTTCGATGCACAACGTATCCCGTATTCATGTAGGCTCGGAAGAAGAGCAACATCCCAAGAAATATGATGTAAACAGCCTATACTAATGCAAGTATTATTGGCTGTTTTCACGGCTCGAACACGTGACCTATTAACTCTTTATTTTTAATAAAAGTACCATATCATGCTGTCACAACCCAAAATTCACTAAACATCGTGATGACCCCTAACACCTCCGTCAGGCAAGCGAACGGTGATTGATCAACTTAATTACTCGTTTTAGTATTTGAAATCATAATTCTCATTAATTAAATAGTATGAAATAGGATTTACATGAACTACAATAATGAACAACCTGTAGGAACCCCCACAATTCGATGTAACAAGTGCATGAGCATCAACTAGGAAATATAATAAAATACAATATTTGTCTAGAATATAAATTAGACAGGAGAATATAAATAACTCTGATGGAGACTCTGCAGGCTGCGGATCGTAACATGGAATGCAGCTCACGGTAAAGTTCCCGCAATAGCCACGTTGTTGTGCCCAAAGACCACCAAACATATATGTACATGTACAATAAGTGCAGCAAGTGTAGCATGAGTACGTAAATCAACGCGTACCCAATAAGTATCTAGTCTAACCCCAGAGAAGTAGTGACGAGGGGTCGACATCGACACTTACTAGTGGTCCAATAAGACAGATATAATAGAAGTAAACAGATGTGAGTCAGGGTAAATAAATGAAATAACAAGTGTAAATATGTGGTACAGTCCTCTTCTCATCAATAACTCACGCTCTCAACTAGTAATTATCTCCTCAATCGGAGTGTGTGTGTGTGTGTGTGTGTATATATATATATATATATATAAATATATATATTGGATCTCACCCGACAGGTCGTCACAGCTCAAATTAGGAAAACTCACAGATATACTGGCTTCTTGCCAATTATTAAAACGATTTCATAAGAAAAATTTATAGGAATGTCGAGGCGTACGAACCGATCCATTATAATATTTCCGAACCATAGATACATCAATTTTTATTGCCAACGGTCCGCTCCCATGAGAGTGTGATACATAATTTTGCCGAAGCGAACGACCTGATCCCATCATAATATGCGCATTGCCAAGGGTCAAACGACACGAATCATAGATGTATCTATTATACTGCCGAGGCGAATGGCCTGATCCTATTAGAATAAGAAGCTATGACGGGGCTTTGACCCCACTCACGAATAGACATGTGAGTTATAAATTTTGAAGGAAAACCTTTCTATGCATGAGAACGCATAACTAGGGGGAGAAATTCGTAAGAGGAGTACAATTATCTCGGGGCTAATCATAAAGCCCATCGAATGTCTACAATAGCAAGTCTATCACTCTACACAAGTCTAGTCTCAAGTCGCAACGTAAATAAAGGAATTTAATGGGCAGAGACAACTCAAATAATACAATTATAGCATGGCGGGAACCTAAGTCAACCCGAACATAACATGAATCTAGCTACGTACGAACTCTCATTACCTCGTGCGTACGTAGCCCCCGCAACTAATAGCACATAATAAATACATCACCTAGGGGCAGTTTCCCCCTCATAGAGTTAGACATGAGACTTACCTCGCTCTGAAGTTCCATAACTGGCTCCAACACCAGTCAAGTACCTCAAATCGATGTCCGCCTCTCTAAAACTAGTCAAATAATATGCAAACCAATAAAGATATACTCTAATACTCATAATAATTCAATTCATAATAATTCTCATCTCCGCTCGAAAAGTCTATAAAATCAACCATCGGGCCCACGTGCCCGGAGTCCAAAATTTTTAAAGATAAACTTTACCCATAACACCACGAACTAACATATATAACTTATTCCAAATTTCATGTTCAATTTCGTTGTCAAAATTCAAAATTACCAAATTCTAGATTTTCTACCGAAATCCGAAATTTCTACTAATTTTCATATTTAAATCCATATACAAACCATGTATTTAATTTGTAATAGGTGGGAATCACTTACCTTGTGTTGCTTGATAAAAATCTCCCCTTGAATCTCTCCAAAATCGCCCTAACCAAGAGAAAATGAAAGAAAATAGGCCAATCCCACTTTTAAAAGAACATCTCTGCCCAGACGACCTTCCGCGAAGTCTTCCCCAATTGCCACTTCCCGCTTCTATGCTTCAGGCACCACATTTGCGATCAAGCAGGTACGGAAATTGCTTCGCACCTGTGGCATCTGCCCTGATCATCTCCAGTCGCTTCTGCGACCCACCTCCTCGCTTTTGCGAGGTCGCTTCTGCGACGCCTCACCCGCAGGTGCAGTTCCGCTTCTGCGGACACTCAACCGCATCTGCGGTTTCAGCCTTCCCCAGCAAAATTCGCTTCTGCGCTATCTTAGTCGCTTCTACGGAGTCGCATCCGGCCATTTTTCCGCAGGTGCATTGCACTAGTAATTGGCCAAAACCAGCATTCCTCAACTTCAAATTTCGATCCGATTCCAATCTGAAATTCACCTGAAGCCCCCTGGATCTCGTCTAATCACACCAACAAGTCTCAATACCTCATACAAACTTACCCAAAGGCTCGAAGATCCCCAAATAACATCAAAATCATGAATCGACGATCAAAATCTCTCTTTCAACTTTCAAGCTTCCAAACTTTGACGAACGCGTCCGATTCATATCAAATCATTCCGGAATGACGCCAAACTTTGCGCACAAGTGATAAATCACAATACAAACCTATTCCAAGGCTCGGAATCCCAAACGGACAACGATAACATAACAATCCACTTCAAACCAACTTATGAAATTTTGAACTTCCAAAAATGCCAAATTTCCATAATAGATGTCGAAATGCTCTGATACTCAACCCGAACATACACCCAAGTCCAACATCATCATACGAACCTATTGAAACCTTTAAAACTTGATTCCGAGGTCGTTTACTCAAAAGTCAAATACATTGGCGCGTGAACATATGGTCTTTCTGTCAAACTAAGTATTTTATGTACATATTTGTTTTATAATTGATCAAGTATTAGTGTCGGAACCCATGCTTCAAAGAGGTTAAATAGTGCACTTAGTTGAATATTAAGTTATTTACCTAAAGGATTAGAGATCCAATTCCATTTAATACTTTCCTTTTTTTCTTTTTTTAATGATGCACTCATGTTATAAAAATTCTAGATCCACCTCTGGTTATTGATAAATTTTGAAATGTAAGTAAATGAAATAAGTAGCGTATATCAACAACTCTGAAAGAAAGAGATCAAATTTGAAAAATAGATCACGTCATGGTGGTTGTACGTGCACGTATTGTGACTCGTCTCGGCATTTCACATAAATGCACAAATCTAGAGGGTTGATTACGGATTTACATAAATTCATTAATTTTTCCTTAGACCTTGAATATATATTAAGAAATTTACTAAACTATTCATAAAATTCAAATCGTAAATCCGTAATTCACTGACATAAAATGTGTGAAAGATTTGATAAATGCAGTTCAAATTTGATTTTGAATTGTTATTTCCACTCTGAATCATGTTACCATTTTTAGGGCACGAGTGTGTCATCTTTCTAACTAGTGTATGGGTCAAAATCTGTCTCTAGAGTATTTAAGCCGAGATAATATTAAGGTAAGAGTTCTCAAGTTGTTGTTAGTCGAAATGACCCAAGAAGCACCAAAGTCCCTGGTCTAAGTGTCGACAAGAGCCGTAGTCGAGATGTCAACAAGGGTCGAGGTCGAGGTCGAATATCGTTGATAAGAGCTGTAACGGCTAGTTTTTCAAGATAGAATATTCTAGTGAATAGTCTCTGCACTTGTACTATTAGGGTTTCCTAGGAACATGTCCCGTATATTTAAAAAAAGAGACAATGATAGGGCATGTGATATCATTTGTAAGAACACACTTTGACAAAAAAATTCCCTCTCTCTCTCTCTCTCTCTCTCTCTTTTGCTAAGATACAAACATCATATTTTCACTAAGATTCTTGTCTATACCATTCCATACATTTTCATCAGATCCGAGAATAACTCGAATATTCAAGAATTTGTGTGTCGCTCATCATTGTTAGGAGGAACATCCATCTATTTCATTCTTTATTGGGTGAATCATTCCTCCTATTTACTTAGATGACATTTATTGTTATTCATTGCTATTGAACGCTACATAATTGCTCGTGATTTTTAGAACAGTTATTGCATGTTGTTATCATTATCTGACCGAACCTATCTATTGTTTATTGAAACCTTGAAAGTTTCATCTAAAGATATTATTGTTAACTAGGTTTAACCCCTAATTACATAAATTTAATTTTTTGAACCAAGATCTGTATTTTTTGGTCAAATAATTTGGCGTCGTCTATGGGGATTTCTTAGTTAAGCTTTTAATTTCTTCTAGATCTACAATTAGCACGGGTCACTAACGTAAAAATAATAAGATCTCCTTTCTTTGTGTACACAAATCCCAACATGGCAGGTAACCGAGAAAAAAGGACAAGAATAATAAGTGACCTCCCAACCAACCTCATGAATGTCATCAATGAATGTTGTGAAACAGTAGACGAGGGAGCGACACCCAGTGCTTCCCCTAGACAAGATGGGTCACTGCCCTCTCACTCCAACATAACAAAATCCCATGGTAAGGGAGCCTCCACGTCTATGGAAGAAGAGATGCCCCCGGATGTAAAAAAGCTCCTCAAAGCATGGTAACTGACACGCTAACCAGCGTCCTCAACAAGCCCGCTCGGGACATGACTACAGAAAACACAAGGACTTGCACGATACAACAATCAAACGAGCAATGCAACTAACTCTTTCCTCTAACGACAGGTATTACTCACAATGTCATTGATAGTGAAGGTGACAACACCCTCGCATCCATTCTAAAAAGGATGGAAGAAATGGAGAATGAAAACAAGACGCTCCGAGATCAAATGAAAGAATACCAAAAAAGGGTCGATAAAATACTGGGCGCTCCTAAGCTGTTGTCGAAGAGGGATGTCAGCCGGTTCGTCGAACAGCCATACAATGATGACGTAGCCCCACATGCTATACCAAAAACCTTTAAAATGCCGCCCTACCTCAAGATATATGACGGTACAACCGACCATGAAGATCACATGACTCATTACGTCAACGCCGTAAAAGGCAATAATCTTGCCAAAGAACAAGTATCTTCCATTTTGCTGAAGAAGTTTGGCAAAACCCTTACAGGATGGGCATTAATATGGTATTCGCAGCTACCAACACACTCTATTGAGACTTTCGAGAAAATGGCCGACAAGTTCGTAATGATCCATGCCGGAGCCAAGAAGGTCGAGGCAAGAGTGAACGACATATTCTCTATTAAGCAGTCCATGGGAGAGGACTAAGGGACTTCGTCGCCCGGTTTAACCGAGTGAGGATGACTCTTTCAAAGGTATCTGAAGGGATAGCGGTCGCAGCCTTTCAAAATGGGCTAAGTAGAGATGGTTCAAGAGCAACTAGAAAAATGTTGATGAATTATCCCCCAACCACTTGGGACGAAATCCATAATGCTTACTGTGCTGATGTCCGTGTAGATGAGGATGACCTCAATGGACCAACTCACCATCTAACCTTAGTACAAGACGAATCAAGAAAAGACCGAAGAGACAATGCCAGAAGAAATCATCTAATTCCATGACCTAACAGGGAACGACATCAACCATATATCAGGACGGGCATTGCACCCTCCCCTCACTATGAAGAAGGTCCATCTGGACCAAAAACGAGAACTCATCGGAACGACCGAGGTATGTCCCCCTTGTTATCTGCTCATAATTTTTGTGTGTCACCTACAGAGATAGTCTACGCTACGAAAACACTTGGACCAAAAGTGAAGTGGCCGCCGAAGATGAGATCGGACCCGAACACCAGAAAGTTTGATGCCCTCTATGAGTTCTATCAAGAACGAAGAAACAAAACTGAAGATATCAACACCATGAGGCAAGAAGTCGTAAAAATGTTGAGACAAGGGCACATCAAAGAGTTACTAAGCGACAGGGGAAGAACCAACTTCACTAGAGGGCGCGAACACTAAGGACATCCAAAACCACCCTCGCCAGCTCGTACCATCAACATGATCATTGGCGGCAGTGATGACGCTTCTATCAACAGCGTGAAGTTCACCACTACCCACAAACTCAAGCGATCTATCACTCGTGAGCGGTACGACGAACTCGAAGAAAGTATCATCTTCGACAAGTCAGATTCCGGCGGTTTGACCTTTCCTCATAATGACGCCCTCGTTATTACGTTACATACTTTAGATACCGATGTTAAACGCATTATGATAGATGCGGGAGCGGTGCGTGCATTATCCATCCCCGAGTGCTGACCCAAATGAGACTCGAATATAAGATAGTGTCGCGTTGCATCACACTAACTAGTTTTAACAATGTAGTTGAACAGATATCTGGGGAAATTACACTCCCCGTTCTGGCCAACAACGTAACTTTGCAGACAACATTCCACATCATGGACCAGGCCACCGCGTATAACTCCATAGTGGGACGACAATGTATACATCCCATAAAAGTCATCTCATCCAACTTATACCAAGTAATTAAATTCCAAACTCCATGGGGGATCTTCTGTATACGAGTAGAATAGTGCACATCACGAGAATGTTACCACATTGACTTAGATGGAACAACCACCCAACAGAGGAAAGACAAAGAATAGGAGGCATAGCAATCAACAAGGTCAAGGTCGGAGCAAGAGGAAATAGAGAATGTCATCAAGGCACCAGATACGGCTGAAGCCGCTGGTTTGACCATAGAAGACCTTGACCCATTTAGTTGGATCTCAACGACCACAGCAAGAAGGCATATATCGGCATCAAGCTTCGGGAACCAGGTAAATTCAGTCAATTCTTAACAACTAACGCAGATTTATTTGCTTTCAACCATGCAAATATGTCGGGCAATTTCACAAATTAAATACCAACCCGCTCCACCCCCCAGTGAGGCAAGTCAGGCATAAATTCAATTCCACAATTAATGATGCAGTGCGCGATGAGGTGGAAAACCTACTAGCAAATGGTTCCATCAGGGAATCGAAGTACCCCAAATGGGTCGCTAACATAGTGATGGTCAAAAAGAAGAATGGAAAGTGGCGGATGTGCGTGGATTTCACATATTTGAACAAGGCATGCCCGAAGGATTCGTTCTCGTTGCCACATATCGACGCAACGGTCGGGCACGACATACTAAGCTTCTTGGATGCATACTCAGGCTATAATCAAATCCTTATGAAAACAAAGATCAGGAAAAAACCATGTTCATCACCCACCAAGGAACGTATTGCTACAGAGTCATGCCTTTTGGACTATAGAACGCAGAAGCTACTTATCAAAGGTTGGTGACAAAGATGTTCAAGGACCAGCTCGGCAAGACAATAGAGGTATATATCGATGACATGTTAGTCAAGTCCAAATGGGGAGAAGATCATATCGATCATTTGAAAGAAACTTTTGACATACTCCAGCGGTACGGAATGAAGCTGAACCCGGAAAAATGCGCATTTGGTGTAGCCTCGGGAAAGTTCTTGGGTTTTTTAGTATCACAGCGAGGGATCGAGGTCAACCCCAACCAAATCAAAGCCATCGAAGGGATTTCGTAACTCTTGACCACCAAGAAACAAGTCCAAAGTTAACCGGTCACATCGCCGCTCTATCGAGGTTCATCTCGCGATCGTCGGATAGATGCCATAAATTCTTCGGCATACTCAAGAAAGATAACGGCCTTGAATGGACTTCCGAATGTGTCCAGGACCTGCGATAACTAAAGGCATACCTATCATCTCCGCCTCTGCTTTCAAAGACCGAGCCGGAGGAGCGTCTCCTCATCTATCTGGCCGTATCTGAGGTAGTTGTAAGCATAGTCTTAATTCGATAAAACAAAGGTACGTAATCTCCCATCTATTACATTAGCAAAACACTCATCGACGCCGAGACGAGGTACCCACACCTCAAAAAATTATCTTTGGCCTTAGTCGTAGCTTCATGAAAGCTTAAAACATATTTCTAATGTCACTCCATCTCGGTCATCACGACCTTCCCCCTCAGAAGCATTTTACATAAACCCGAACTATCGGGAAGCCTGGCCAAGTGGGCCATCGAGTTGAGCGAGCACGATATCACCTATCAGTCGTGAATGGCGATAAAATCACAAGTATTTTCCGACTTCAACGCAAAGATAATGCCCGAAGTCGAAAGGGAGGCCATCCAAACCTCCCTCCAAACACAAGACCTATGGTTCCTATACACCGATGGCGCATCCAACACATCATGGTCCGGAATGGGACTCGTACTCGAAGTCCCAACAGGCGAAGTGATTCATCAGTCCATAAGGTGCCCGGATATGACTAATAATAAGGTCGAGTATGAGGTCGTAATTGCAGGTCTAAGACTAACACTCAAATATGGAGCAAAACAGTTGAAACTGCGCTGCGATTCCTAGCTCATAGTCAATCAAATCACGGGGACTTTCCAAATCAAGGAACAAAGGTTGCAAAGGTACCAGACTGAAATTTGTAAGCTACTGCCCGAGTTCGACGAATGTCATCTCGACCAAATCCCACAGGCATAGAATGTCGAGGCAGATGGTCGCGCCAAACTAACCGTAGCCACCAAAAGCATCACAATTGGAAACAAAAATGTGGTCCACCTCCTCAACTCATCACTAGACCAAGTCGAGGTAAGAACCATAAACCTAACTTAGGATTGACGTAATCGTATTGTAGCGTACTTGCAGGACGGCACACACACCCAAGCGACAAAAAGGAGGCCAAAAAACTAAGAATGCAAGCGGCCAGGTACAATATCCTCTGCAATGATCTGTACAAGAAGGCCTACGGCGGCCCTCTGGTGAAGTCCTTGGGCCCAAACCAAACTCAACGTGTCCTTGAAGAAGTTCACGAAGGCCATTGCGGGGCTCACTCCGGAAACCGGGCGCTGGTCAGATACCTCATACGGAAAGGATATTACTGGCCCACCATGAAAAAGGATGTCGCGGGCTTTGTCATGCGATGTGAACAGTGCCAAAAGTACGCCCCAATGATCCACCAAGCAGGTGAATACCTCCACTCGGTCACATCCCCTTGGCCGTTCATCAAATGGGGAATGGACATCGTGTGCCCCCTACCAGTGGGGCTAGGTAATGTACGATTCTTTTGGTTTTAACTGACTATTTCTCTAAATGGGTGAAAGCAGGAGCATTCGCCCAAATACGGGAACATGAAATAATCACCTTTATAAGGAGAAACATCATTTGTCAATTCGGCTTTCCCAAAGAAATCAGCTGTGACCACACACCCAAGTTCACAGGAAATAAAATCGTTGAATTCTTAGAGAAATGGCACATCAAGAGGATACTCTCAACCCCGTACCACCCTGCTGGTAACGGACAAGCAGAATCATCCAACAAGTCAATACTAAATATCATGAAGTAGAAGATCGAAGACTCCAAGGGACTGTGGTCGGAAATACTACCAAAAGTATTGTGGGCCTATCGAACAACTCCGAAAACAAGTACAGGAGAGACGTCCTACTCTTTTGTCTATGGGACCGAGGCAGTAATACCATTCGAGGTCGAAGAACCCAGCCTAAGGTACTCCCATGAGAGCGGCATGAGTAACGACGAGAGCAGAAGGCAGGAACTCGGTGAAGTCGACGAACGAAGAGATATGGCCTAAATAAGAATGGTCGCCCAAAAGCAACAAGCAGAACACTATTATAACAAGAAAGCAAAGGTCAGGCCGCTCAAAGTCGGGGACTACATACTAAAAGCTAAAACTCAAGCGAGCAAAGATCCCAGGGAAGGCAAGCTGGGAATAAATTGGGATGGTCCATATAAAATCACAGCCAAAGCAAACAAGGGTTCATTCCAGTAAGAAACAATGGAAGGAAAGCTACTGCCAAACAATTGGAATATCAGCCACCCCAAATACTTTAACTTCTGAGAGAAAAAGCGTCCCCCAAGCCGTAATATTTTTTCCCTCACTTGAGTTTTTTTCCATTTGGGTTTTCTCAAGGACATTTTTAACGAGGCGGCGAAGGGAGCGTTTCGAGTCGAAGTACACGAAGGTAGGGCCATGGTTACTATTTCATTCCTAGACCACTCACTATTCTCCAGATCGACCAATAAAGGGACCAGATAGACCGAGACGGGACTGGAGAGCCAGCCAACACCCAAAATTCTGCAAATTTCTCCAAGTATGTAACAAAAGCAACAATGTCAAGGCAATAAACTTTACACTTTTCAGCACATCTTTCTCAAATTCAGGTTATGATTGACATTTCTCGAACTAACACCTGCCGGCCCTCGGCCATAATTAAATTCAGGTTATGATCGACATTTCTCGAACTAACACCTGCCGGCCCTCAGCCATAATTAAATTCAGGTTATGTTCGACCTTGTTCGAGCTAACACCTACTGGCCCTCGGCCATAATTAAATTCAGGTTATGTTTGACCTTGCTCGAACTAACAGCTACCAGCCCTCGGACATAATTAAATTCAAGTTATGTTTGATCTTACTCGAACTAACACTTACTAGCCCTCGGCCATAATTAAATTCAGGTTATGTTCAATCTTGCTCGAACTAACACCTACCGGCCCTGGGCCATAATTAACTTAGGTTATGTTTGACCTTGCTCGAACTAACACCTACCGGCCCTCGGCCATAATTAAAGTTAGGTTATGTTCGACCTCGCTCGAACAAATACCTATCAGTCCTTGGATGCAATTTATTCAAAGGCCACGACCAAACAAGTCGACGACCTCGTCCATGTTTCAATGCACAAAGAAAGAGCAAAGGCAGCCAAACAATAGAAGCAAAAAATATACAAATGCAGAAAATAAACCACAGAAAAAGAAGCAGATGTTCAAAACAACATTGGCATTTCATACATAAACATTCTTTACAAAGGCTCTTGAAGACGCGGGCAGAAATACACAAGTTTACTAAAAAGGAAGAAGAAAAACTATTGATCTCCACCATCATGATCTTTTGCACCTTTACCACATTGGCCATAGATGCCCGGGCTGTCTTGATCCCTTCTCACCATCGTCACCTTCGCCTTCAGGGTATGCAACATCATACCAGGCATTTTCTTCAAGCTGGTCCACATCCCCACCCTCCTCGTCATCATCGGCCTCAGGTGTGGCAGGATCATATCCACAAGTGACCCGAGCCTCACGGGCCTTAACGCGGACATCATCAAGGGCGACTGCAGAAATAGACCTGTCTTATGCAAATCTCTAAACACGTCCAACTGATCCTTGGCGTGAATTCATTTCTCATACAAGTCTCGAGGAACGTTGGAAATATCTGAAGTACGAGAAGAAGATGGTTATGCAAGCAATTGGGCCTTCTCAACTTCTAAAGTGGCCACCCGATATTAGATGAGGGAGTTATCTTTCTCCAGCTCTCCGATCCTCTCCTCTAATCGATCCTTTTTTACCTTTGTCCTAGACTGGTCAATCTCTCACTCGGCCCGGAGAGTCCTATTCGCCAACTCTAGCATCTTCGATTTTCTCCGAGCCTCCAAACGGGAAGACTACGCCTTCTCAAGCTCACTCTGCTTCTCGGCGACTTCACCGTTAAGGACCTCCATCTGAAGACTTCTTTCAATTGCATGCACAACTCGACCACTTATGCCTGAAGGTCACCGCACTGGGCCTCCACGGCTTTGCTGACCTCAAGCTCTTCTTCCCTACTCCTCAACATCCCCTCAAGGACACTACACTTCTCGATGACTCTCACCAGCTCGTCATCCTTCTCCTTCAACTCATCACGAAGGCCTGCATATTGCCGCCCTCACTAAATCTCCTACAAAACTCGCGGTACTCGAAATATTTGTTTTTCAACCCAAATATTTCCCTACGCTTCTCCTCCCTTAGGGCACTTTCAATCACCAAAATCACAGTTTGCAATCACAAAAAGAAAATAAGGTAAGGCAAAAATGAAAACGCCCCCTGCTAACAAAGGCAAAAAAGATAAGGACAAAACACTAAGCACTCACCCTCAGAGCAAGACCGGCTTTGCTCCTCGACAAGGTGACGTCATCCAATTCTTTGAGGGTCTTACCCTTTATTTCGGAGTAAAGAAGGGCGAGGGCAGGAACCGTTTTCTCTGTGTTTTTCAATAAGTCGTGATCCATAGGGATCTCAATGGTCCTCGTAGACCCCTCCAACCTTATCTCAAGTTGGGTAAAACCCTCTTCCATCATCTTCAGGTCGGTCGCATCAACGTCCGAACCCAACTCATCGCCTCCCTCGGCAATGCCTTTACCTCTCTCGTTAGTCGGCAAAGAAGTATCAACAGCCGGCTAGGAAGTCGATGCCTTCTCTCACCTTGAAGTATTGAGGAGCGAGCAGAAATAGCCGCCACCGTAGGTGGAGCAGAAGCCGAGGGCACAACAACTTTTCTTTTTCGGAATGAAGGGGCGGGAGCTCTCGACCTCCTAGAAGGTCCCCTAGCAGAAGCTAGGAAAAACATATAAAAAGGGAATGTCAGCAAAATAAACGAAAAGAATAGAAAGAAAACTAAGACTTCAACAAAACAAGGGAATTACCAGCCGAAGGGGGAGCCGGCCCAAATCTCTAGAAGAAGCCCAGCCACCCACGGATCCCCATGATGTGTGGGAATATCCGACTAACCCAGTTGGAAATGTCTTCGACCAAAAGAGGAGGCGAGATCTTGGCTGCACAAAAAAGAGAAAGGACCAAAAATCAAAAACACAACCAAGCAAGGGAGAAAAATCAGACACATATGAACAAGGAAGTTAGGTACTTACGAGTGCAATTCCAAACCTCAGGAAAACCATTGACGTTGGCCACCACGTCTTCGGTTCTGATGAAGAAGTAGTTTAACCAAAATTGGTGATTAGCTTTGTCATCCATCTTCACCACCAAGCACTTGCCTTTTCGGTGGCGAAGGTTTAACATCGTCCCCCTATAAAAGTTAGGGGCGGACAGGTGTATCAAGTGCCGAAGTGTGAGTTCGACCCCCACCAGCTCGGCAAATTTGGTGAGCATCCTTATAAGCTTGTAAACATATGGGGCGAGCTAGGACTGGAAGACGCCATAATAACGGTAAACTTCCTCCGCCAGCAGAAGGAGAGGGAGAGTATAGACGACTTGGAAGGAGTAGGCGTAAAAGGCGCAGTATCCGGGGCGATGGACCTGCACTGTATCCCACCCATCCGTGATTAATTTAAGGTGATCGGGGATGTTGTATTTAACCCTAAGTTCTCCCAATTTCTTCTTCTTTATCATTGACCGAAAGGATCCAGGGTCGGTGTCAGGGGATTTTGAGAAGTCAGACCTGGTGTCAGGATTGCGAAGAATTATATCCTCCACCAAAGGGAAGCCTCTGTCCTCGATGGCGGCAGAAGCTTTCCCCTCATGAGGAGGGAGCACCATCGCTAAAGGGATCGCATCACTTCCCTCACTAGATTCGGAAGATACGTTAGTCATGTTTTATCAGAAGAAAGGGAAGTATGAAGCAATGAAGAATCGAAAACCATGAAAGCCCCTAGAACAGAGAGGAAAAGTGTCAAGTTAGAGAGAAGAAAGAAAGAGATATTGGGTTTCGAAGAAGAAAGTTTGAAACTTCAAAGTCACACCCTAACACATCTATTTATAAGAACCTGGGCACTAGAACCGAAAATGGTCCATCATTACTAGAACTGTAACCGAAGCGAAGATTCAATCAAGGTACACACGCGAAACGAAGCAACGCATCGGGAAAATGTGTCGTAATGACTCATGACGTCATCCTAATTTGTTGACAACCCAACTCTAACAAACCAATTGGGAAAATCGAGACGTTTTGAAATAAGTGGTCCACATAGGGCCACGTTGCCGATTCGCTATGATCACCACGACCTGAACTGCTCGCTCAATTGTTTCGACCATAACAAGAAAATTCGCTCATCGACCCCTCTTAAAGCCGATCTCAATAAGCGGAAAGATTAACTGCAGAGGCGGAACCAGAATTTTAAGTGTATGGGTTCAGAATTTTAAGACATGACCGCGGCCTCAAGATAATATACACAATTATAACACTAAGAAACGAGTACTAATATTTAATATATATTTAAAAAGTAACGACCACTTAACACAATATATGACTATAAACATTATCGTTAAAAATGCACTTGATGACTTGTCATGTTTTGAAAAATAAAAAATAATCACATCATTAGGTAGGTCTTTAAGTTTCAATATTTTCTTCTCTGTATTAAAAATAAACAATCATTAAAAAAGTTATGATCAATGCAAAACTTCATAAAAGTAAAAGTTCTTTCTACCATTGTAGTAGCCAAAGAAAATATCAAATTTAAGCAAATAAACAAGTCTTCATATCTCGTGAATATTGTTCTAAAAGTTCGCTGAATAATGAATACTAGATGCATAGAAAAGCTTTTCTACTTTCCTTTTCTTTTCTTTTTGCTAATATATGAAGAAGATTATCACATGATGCAAAGTTTCCTCACTAGCTAAATGTCCACATCCTTTTCTAGCCTAAACAAATATTGCTATAAAAAATTTAAAAAATAAATAAATTATTTTGTAGTCAACCATTACAAATTGAATATCTCACTTTAATTTGATTTTGCACAATAAAATAAATAGAAATAAAAGAGGTGAAAAATTTAAATCGCTTAGTGCTTGTCAATGAAACTTTTGAAGTCATATATAAATATTATAAAAAATTATAAGTAATGAAAAAGAATAAAATATATGGTCCACCCTCCAATTAATACATAAATCATATTCACGTGGCAAAGCTGAGAAAAATTAAGAGATGTGTCTAAGATTTTAAGGGAAGCAGACAAATACAAATATAAAAAGTCGAAATTAAAAATTCAGCCTTTGGAATCAAAAAAATTTAAAATCAAGTAACATTTACTTAAAAAATCAAAAGATAAAAGAAAGGCAAACAAATAAAAGAAGGTGGAATAGCAGGGATGGACCTTTAAGAAAAATATGACGTACTTTTGACTTTGATTTTAAGTAATGACAAAAAATTTAATAACCTTAACTCTTTCCCTCACTTTTCTTTTGATTTTGATTGGGGAATAACTCTCTCAAAGAAGTGAAGGACAGCTGGGCTGTTTTGGAGCTTTTGTTGTTTTTCTTTTTTGCCTTAATAATAAGTTTGCGGGTTTTTTCAAAAGAAAAAGGGAAAAGAAAATGTAGTTAAAATGAGTAAAAATTACACTGTTTCTGGGCAGTATCGAACCCGCATGGTCCATATGAGTTGCCTCTGAACCCAGAACTCTTACCACAGAATTCAAAGCCTTTTTGTTACTGGGTTCGCCGTTGTATATTTATATCCTTTCAGTAAATTTTTTAATGCAAATACAAAGTTCGAGAAAAAGTCACTGGGTTTGCCCGAACCCACATTCACTATTGTAGCTCCGCCCCTGACTAACTATATGGATCAAAATCTGTCTCTAGAGTATTTAAGCCGAGATAATACTAAGGAAAGAGTTCTCAAGTCGTCGTTAGTCGAAATGACCCAAGAAGCAGCAAAGTCCCTGGTCGAAGTGTCGACAAGAGTCGTAGTCGAGATATCAACAAGGGTCGAGGTCGAGGTCGAATATCGTTGATAAGAGTTGTAACGACTAGTTTTTCAAGATAGGGTATTAAAAGAGGATATTCTAGTGGATATTCTCTGCATTTGTACTATTAGGGTTTACTAGGAATAAGTCTCGTATATATAGAAAAAAGAGACAAATGATATGGCATGTGATATTCATTTGTAAGAACACATTTTGACAAAAAGATTCTCTCTTTCTATCTTGCTAAGATACAAACACCACCTTTTTACTAAGATTTTTGTCTATACTATTCCATACTTTTCCATCAGATCCGAGAATAACTCGAATATTCAAGGATTTGTCTGTCGCTCATCATTGTCAGGAAGAACATCCATCCATTTCATTCTTTATTGGGTGAATAATTTCTCTCATTTACTTAAATGTCATTTATTATTATTCATTGCTATTGAATGCTACATTATTGCTCGTGCTATTGAATAATCTCATCTATTGTTTATTGCACCCTTGAAAGTTTCATCTAGAGATATTATTATTAACTAGGTTTAACCCCTAATTACATAAATTTAATTATTTGAATCAAGATCTGTATTTTTTGGGCAGAAAATTGCACCAGTTTACGTTATATATATATAAGCTATATGAGTTCAATATGCATATTTTTGATCTACAGATTTTTTGCTTTGGAACTTAGTCTTCATTTGGAGATATAGAGAGTTTAGTTGTGTCCAGTGGTGGTGCTGCATAGCTTCAACGAGTGTTAATTGATGCCCTTTTGCGAAAAAATACACTATTTAAATAAGTAATTTTCTTATTTATATGTATTATGTGTTGAATTTTCTTGACTTTTTTATATATTTACTTTTTTTTTTAAAAGAGGAAAAACAACCACAATTATTTTTGCGTGGAGAAGGGAGTGGGGGAAAGAGGGGGCCAATGCAATATTATGTGTTACAAAATAATTTTGTCGAAAGTCAAAGAAGAATGAACATAATTAAAGTTACAACATATGACAAACACATGGATTATGTTGTTTCCTTCTCAACGTTACCAATTTAAGACAAGATTACTAGCATTTATCATCATGCTTTTTGCTGCCAATTTCAAACAAGAAATAATGACTATCATGCCATTTTTGCCTCATTAATCCTTGTAATATTTTCAAAATTCCGAACTGTAGACCATACTTTTGGTGGTGACCTAAGTGTTCCAATAAGTTTTAATTAGGAGCTACTGGTACTATCTACTTGTGTTAGTAAATAGTAAAATGGAATTCTGAATTATCTTACAACAAAAACAACAACAATCCAGTAAAATTTCACTAATGAGGTCTGGGGAGGGTAGTGTGTATGCAGACCTTACCCCTACCCCGAAGGAGTAGAGAGGTTGTTTCCGAAAGACTCTCGGCTCAAAAAAAAAAAAGGACAAAATTACAAAAAGGAAACAATATTAGTATCACAACAACAATCATAGGATAAATAAGAACACCATGAAATCCAGAAGAAAGATGCAAAGCAAAGAGAGACAATATTAGTAAATATTAGTATCACCACAACAATCATAAGAAAAATCGGAACACCATGAAATCTAGAAGAAAGATACAAAGCAAAAGCGATAGCTAGTGAATAGGACATGCACTGAAAAGCGAAATAGTAAGCCACAATATTGTCAATAGCTATCTTAGACAAAAATCCTACATGGCTAGTCCCACAATGGTACGAAGTAAGGCACGACTCAACTACCTCCTAACCTACAACCCTAATACTCGACCTCCACAGCTTCCTATCAAGTGTCATGTCCTCGAAAATCTGGAGCCTCGCCATATCCTGCCTGATCACCTCTCCCCAATACTTCTTAGGTCGCCCTCTACCTTTTCTCGTGCCATCCACAACCAACTGATAAGACAACGTCTCTAATATCTTGAACTTGTAAAATCTCATACTTTTTTTTAAACCCCTCCGAAATTAGGAGGATTTATAATATTTCCACATTTTCCCTACAGCGTGACTCGAACTCAGGATCTAACGGTCATGGGTGGGGTACTTTTTACCAACTGAGCAAACATCACTTGTCAAACTCAAATACTTTAATATGATGTTAAGAAAATGAAGAATTAACCTAAATAGCTCATCCAATAGAATTAACCTAAATAGCTCATCCAATCGCTTAAATTAAAAAAAATATATGTAATTCATGTATATACAACAATGTATAATTTATGTATATCGATTAGAAAAAGTAAATAGTGAATCCGGCTAACTCCAGTACCAATCACTTATAAACAAAGATATTTTCACATATTTCGTCCAATTGACATTTTCGTATAGATAGTTTCAATCAGCAAAACATTTCATTACAACGTAAAATCTAATTTTCGTGTATCTAATTCAAGTCCTCTTTGTCGTTATTATTTTATCTAACCATCCTATAATTTTATTGGTCAAAAAAAAGATATAAAAACAGAAGCCTAAGCAAAAAGAAGTCAAACAAAATATTATACTAGCTTGATTTCAAGAACCACCAGCAAAATGAAACATTTGATTGTTCTCACTGATATTACACTAGCTTTCCCGTGAAAATCCCCTCAATTCCTGAGTCCTTGACTTTATAAAAATATCACTTTTCCTTTAATTATGACAAAATTTGGATTAAGTCAAAGCCACATCACATAATAGGGTCCATTTTGATAAAACTTATGAGAGTCCATTAGCTTGTGACATACAACAATTGACCAATTCATATAACACATCACCTTTTCCTTTACAATAACTTCTCTTTTCATCACACCACTATGTGGGGTTGACATCATACTAATGACTTTTTTTAATATGATCTTGATCTTCGGTTCAATTTGCACGTATCACGATTAATTTCATATAATACCTGCTACTATCCATTAACATAGGTATCAGATAATTATGTCCATCAAAGTATGAATAGACAAAAGAAATCACTTAATCGCTGGAATTTGAACATAAGATCTCATGATTCTCAATCCATATAGTGTTTTTTGTCTATGATATATTTTCTTCCTTTTGAGGTGGTGGTGGCTAGGGGAGGGCAAAGAAAATGTATTCATGAGAGAAGGGAAAAAAAATTGTTTTAAAAATTAGAAGTCAAGAGTAGGAACATTTGATGGCCCATTGCTCCCTATTGCTTTGCTGGATTGAAATTTTGTACTCACACTTAGAAATTATATGGTTGACTTCATGCCTAATACTCATTATCCTGCTGATGCTGAAAAAGAACAACAGAATTCGAAATATAAAGATTGGATTACCTAACTTTCTGCTTATGATTCAAATATCAATTTTATGAATTTTTTTTTAAAAAAAAAATATTATTATATATGTAAAAACTACATTAAAAAATTCTATAAACCATATAAAAAGTCCTTCCAAACTTTCATTATTGAAGATACTTATAAAATATTTGAAGGAACTTTAGTCAATGAAAAATTTGTTACACCGTTACAAAAAATTGGACCATGAATATCTATCTTTTTTTCTTGTACTCTAAAAATGAGTTCGCTTTCAAATTGCTTACAGTATGATGACTGTTGGCTTATACATAGACCTAAGTGTACCCCAAAATCACCAAATATTGGACTCCCATATAGAGCCCAATACAAAATCACCCAACCCAGAAACTAAAGGCCTAACTGATCCATGTAGAGCCCAACGCAATACTAACCCAAAGTATACAGCTCTTGAAAAAGAGGAATTTACACAATATACAACCTCTTTAAGACTTATTTACAAAAAATTACATAAAATACAATTTATTATATTTTTTTAACTTTCTAGTTAAATTATATATCACTTTAATAGCCCTTAAATATCTCATTTTAAAACTTGAAAATAGGAATTGCCTCCTAAAAATACTCCCACTTAACATAAATTGCCCGTCTGCTGCTGCTGAGGCCCTTCTATACGGTCTACGGTGTTCAACTGCATAAGAAGATTAATAGACGCAAGGATTTCCTCATACTAACTATGGATATAGTATATTAATAATATATAATATTTGGTATATATAAGATACGAATATAAATAATAAATATGATATATTACTGCTAATATATAATATATAAATATGTATATATAGAGTATATGTGATATATTGCTCCAAATATAAAATATATGCGATGTATACTATGTATACAAAATATATGTTGAATATTAATATACCAAATATAAAATGTATTATTATACACACACATATAAAACAAATAGATGCAAAGTATTCCTACTGTAAGTATACGTTATGGAAAATGAATTGAAACAATAAAAATTCCCAAAATGAAGTACGTAACTACTTTTATGGAGGATATAGCATTGGTCATGAGACAGGAGTAGTGTTTATAGTGGTAACTTAATGTGTTTGAAGTGATAATCACTAATTAATAAATTGAAGAATTTTTAGGGACTAATTAAAGATACTTCTAGAATGGGACTCTCCTTTAATAGGGAATTTACCATATTTTTAGAGTATATCTTTTATATATTTGTTGTCGAATTTGTTATTATAATATTAGTTGTAGATTATGAAATATTATATAAATCCGTAAGTAATTGTGAAAATTTTCCCTTGAAAAATTATTCTCAAAGCTCAAACCCGAGATCCATAGCCATTGGTGGAGGTTGCAACAATCCCAATCATGTCCCTTGGCTGAGTAACCATTTCAGTATGACCTATAGTGGTGGCAAAATAGATAAAATAAGAGCAAAAAACATAAATAGACAAAATTTAAGAAACAATTTCACAAACTTAGGAGTAATAGGTATTTTACACACAAGGCAACTAAATAATTATATTCTTAGCAGAAAACTTTAAACCATGTCCCTAAAATCACGCATCCATAATGTTCATTTCCTTAAAAATAAAACCAACAAATGATTGTTATCTTTTATCTCTCTTCTAAAAATGGAATTGTCGTTAATTATGATTTTGTTGGCTCTTTCAATTATGATAACGTTTTATTTGATGGTATTACCATATTTTATTGGTAAAATGTAAATGCTTGTATAATAGTGTATGCTTGGATGAATAAGTGATATTTATAATATTTACCTATTATATATATATATATATATATATATATATATAATTCTTTTTTTTCAATATGATAAATATATACGGCGTATTCTCGGGATATTAAATTTTATAATATAAAATATACCATATATTTATTGTATAAATATTATATATTTAGGGCACATTATAGTTGTGTAAAATATTACTATATAATATTACTATTATATATAAAGTATAGAAATGATTCATGAATGCTTCACTTTTGATAAAGCCTTTCATTTCTTTAGGGGTTGAATTTTATGGAAGGGAGAGAAAATAGTGAAAAGGAAGAGAAAATCATGGTTTAAAGTATTTTTAAATTTATTATGAAAGATTTATACTAAAAATATAACATAAATCTTTACACTTATTCTAGAAAGATACATGTAACTGTTATATTCAAATGTAACGGAATATAAAATTTAATTTAAAAAATATGTGGTTATACATTGTATATGTGCGTGTTTATCCACGTTATTTAAAAAATATTCTTAGTATATTTACATAATAGGTAAAACAAATGTGTAAGATTATATATACATGTGTGTGTGTGTATACACACGTTAAATATTTATAAAATAATTCTAGTACATTGTAAATTTAGTTAGAAAAGTGTTTAATTATATAACATGTATAATAATTGTATATTGTATATTCTTATATGTTTATCTTTCTATTTTATTTAGAAAATATTTCTGGTCTATTTAGAAATTAGAAAGGGTTGCTTTTTTATTTTTTTAATTAATTTTATGAAAGAGAAAGAAAATAGGAGAAGCTGAGATTTTTTTACCAGATCATTAAATAAGGTACAGAATATTTTCCTAGGACTTTGAATAGGAAAGAGAAATATAATTTATGGACGAGAGAGAAAGATAAATAAGATACTTTATAAGAATCTAAACGTACCCCTAATAATGGAAAAGAGTTAAGGAATTAACAATTACAATATGCTACGTTTGTTATAAAATGTGCTATTATTACAAACCTCCCCACCCACCACACCACCTCCCCGGCTGACAATTGGTTTGAGGTATCATTTGATCCTATGTTTTTGCAATACAAATCTTCCCTCCAGTTGCTTTATGCTTCAAATCTGGTATAAAATTGTTCTCTCTTCAAATAATAAAAAGGATTAAGTAAAAATTTTCGCACCCTTCAAATGATAAAAAGACATGAAATCAAAAATCTCTTTACCGTACTTGAAACTTTAAGCATAAAAAATAGGGTGAATTAAAAAAAATAAGTTATCAAACTTAACAGTGTACAAGTTTTATAGGTAAACTGTACTATATCATTCCTTGAGATGTATCAATTTTTGAATGACAACCAATGTCAAACTAGGCCACTTAAAATAGGACAAAGGAATAGCAATGATAGATACCTCGATATCATGCCTTTGATAAAACTCCAAGGTAAATGTACCTCAGAAATCCTATAAATTACTGAAGACGCTAGGCTAGGTAAACATCAGAAAGATGAAAAACAAAATCCGTGAACTGAAAAAGTAGAAAGCATAGCTTGGATCAGATATAGAAAACAAAGCATATGGCCTTGTTCTCTCAAAACATCAAAACGATCCGAATGTCTCAATGATATTTCACGATCAAGACAATTGAAAGTTGTCACAAGCAAACTATACATTCACTAAGACCTTCAAGCGGGCATATAACTATTTCCGTTTTACCTTCCATTAACTCTGTGACTCTCCAATACGCTTAGACAATTTTTAGAAGTCTTGCGCTTTTCTATGGTACACAAACCACTTCAAAGAACCATCAAAACGAAGATTAGGCATGAGAAGATCCTTGTTTGCTGTCATTAACGAGTGAACCAACTGTTTTAAACCAACGCATAAGATTCCGATGGTCCTTCACATAGAGCCAAGCTTGTAGAAATGGAAAGAGGCTTTCATTAATTCCTCGCTCTTCAATGAACCTATGCAGCGCATCTCTCATTGCCTCATCAATATCTCTGCATTTGCATAAAATAAATAAGATGTTCCACTTCACAAAGTTTCCAAGTCTCAGTTGCACATTAGACCCACTGTTTAACAACAAAAGGCCCTCCACCACTTGACCTTTTTTGTGCATGAATAATATAAAATGCATAAATACATCAGAGTAGAGTCATCTTGTTTGAGAACAAAGAAAAAATATAGAAACAAAACTCAATTGCACACAACATCCAAAAGAGAACAAGCCCTTGTGAAACTGGAACAACAATATCTTTTTGAAAAATCAGAAACTGGAATAATATCAGGCATTAAAAACAGGAAGTAAACATTAAAACAGCAAGATAATTAAAATTCCACTCCGGTTGATCTAAACATCTAAACAGCTCAGTTAAAAGAGTTAAGAAAAAACAGTTACCCTTTCATTGACAACATACAAATGCACAGATCGAAGAGAATGGGTTTTAGCAAACAACATCTTCAACTAATAAAACTTCTCCTTGTAAGCAGCTTCAGCAGGTGTCTATGATCCATGTTCACAAACTGTTGTTCCATTGCTCAACGAAGAACCTCTAGAAAAGTAAATAATTTATTTAACAGAAATTGTGTGAACCCATCCCAAAACACATGAAACAAAGAATGACCAAATTCCGGATTCATCCTAGGCTGACAGATATCTCACTTTTCCTACATAAGCCAAGGTGGCTTTCTTACCCAGCTAACTCTTTTACTCCTACTGTCCTACAGATTCTCTTTCTTTAACTCTACTCAAAATGATCGGGTACCAGCACCATGCACTGTTTATAACTTTGATCATTCTAATTATCACAACCGATTTAACAAGTCTACATTTCTGAACATGTGTCTCCATGAAGGTCGGCATACACCCTAGATAAATCCCCATGACAGCCAAGAGGAACAGATCCCTTAAACAACAATAGTAACATTTGTTTCAACAGTGGCCATAAAAACCTTGTTTTCTTCCGGTTCATGTAGTACACTTTTGCAACTGGGTGACCGAGAATAGCTCATAAGCTACTAGAATAAATTTTCAGATCATCAAAATGCTTCACTATTTGCTTGGGTCAAATTCCTAGGTGGCGGCATCAGAGTTCAGAGTTGTTCACATCCAATCAACTTAAGACAAATTCACACTGCACCAGCAATAAAACAGATACTACTTTTGTTTTAAATATTGACTAAGATACTACTTGGCCAAGAATAGTCTTTCGGCCATCTACTTTGATGTTACCCATATATGAAGGCTCCGGTGCTCACGCTTCTGCCTCATAGATATTTTTCAAGGCCAAGTACCCCTTTAGCTACCATTTCCATTATTGACTCTCATCCATCAAAGTTTTGGGAAGTTGAAAATCAAAGATGTGGTGGTCAATGAATTGCATTCTCAAATTGTGTGGAAGAACCGAATTAACAGAAGCAAACACCCAAATAATTTTCAAATCAAATGTAGGGTTATGAAGTGTAACTGGAAGACCATTCAGGCATCACATCGTTACCTGGGTGAACCCAATTACCCAACGAGAAATCAAAAGAGAAAAAAACCATATAAGAACCAGGTCGATACTGGAAAAGTTAGATTAAGGAACAGATTGATTTAAGAAATGGGAATGGAAGGGAAGAATGGATAAGAAAGAATGGTGCATTTTCAAGTCAATCTATGTAATCTTACTCATTACTCTTTTTCTATAAGTACATCTTACTCATTGTTCTCATTCTGGTCATTCTACTTCATTTCCTTTCCATTCTAATCCAATCAACTCCTAATGGATAGCTTGTGATTGATTGTTATATAACCTTGTGTTGTTTTAGTTGGAACATCATTTATTCAGTTAGTACAAGTGTCCATCTCCTTCTCTTGATTAAAGTGTTGAATCTTGACTCTCTTGATACCCCTACTCTGATTCTACACTGTTATCAAGCAAAAATGCTTAATGCATATTCACAAATAGTGATAATACCCATGCAGATTCAGCTGAAAGAAACTTGAAATTCTCCTTGCAAAATAAATTTAAAAATATCCTACGGCGTGTTGTAGTAGGTTATGATAGTTTATCCTAAATCATTCCTCTTACAAAACCCTGACCTAGATGAAGAAGAATAAGTAATCTAGGCATTTAAACTCCCAGGTGGCTGGCTTTGGTGCCCAGACGGAAAAAAATTCGAATTTTACTTTCTTGATCTGAATGCTAGGAAGATATATGGTGTGGTTGCATCACTTATCTCTACAAGATACATGTTATCCATAATTTTCTAACTATCCTGATGGAAAGATATGGGATTGTAAGGTTTCAGGTTCAGGCTATTTTTAGTTCAGGTTCAGGATATTTTAAAGGAAAAAGAAACTATTTACCTAAATGAATGAATGAATACATGGGTGAAATAAGATTTCTATCGACGAGAAACTGCGGAAACATGACAAGCAAACATAAATCAGCAGTTATCTATTGTATAGTGTACTCCAGCTGCATAGCAAGTCAAAAGCACTGCCCACCAAATAAAATGTGCCATTATTTTTTATTGTGTGCTTAAGAATTTTGATTATACTATCAAATATGGGACTCAAAAGAAAAAATTCACTTTTGTATCAATTGGTGTCTCACTAAACTAAGGAGCTTGAATTTTGACTTCCATCCATCCAAATCCAATCGCCTTTTATATAGAACAAATGAATAAACAACTAGGTGATGGTATCTGAATCAGTAGAAACAGACGGACAGCCAAACATCCAAATATAATCGTCTTATATACAGAAGAATGAACAGACAAGACAACTAGGTCATGATGTCTGAATGGGTACAGCCAAACCCAACAGCATAACAAGCATCGGAAAAAGACTTACTGAAAAACTGGGCCACTGTAATTTGTTGGAACAGCAAGAAACCCAGTAGACTCCGCCTTTGGCCTCAATGAAACCGAGTGTATTCCCAGAGCATCTGGATATAGCCCGCAAAGAAAATGCAGAGATTCCTTCTGTCCTGGCTTTGAAATATCAACATGTAGAAAAAGCTGATTGATACCATCCTCCTCCTCATCTCCACCACCTCCAGGAATAATGTTGGCCAACCGCATGACAGAGATACTGATTTCCTCATTTCCATGTGTTCGTCTTAGAACGGGACCACCTTGATCAAGTGCACCCTTGACCACAGTGAATGGAGTAGGAGGGATAACTTTCTGTCAATCACCCGAAAGATGCAAAAAGGAAATCAAAAATCACATTAACAGGAGTTGTCACAAATAGCAGCAAATCATTTGAAGCTTTAATAAAATTTAAAACTGAAGTTTGTAAATTCCATACTCAATGACAAGATATTGCTTCAGATTTAAGCATCACGACCTTCATTACAAGTGTTAGGTATGGGTGTCATCATCTACGAGGCTATCACTTAAAACAGTAACAAAATCAATTAAAGAATATATTCAAATTTCATTGATCGTTCCTTTTTGTTTTTCTTTTTTGGGTGTTTTGATAATAAATCTTAGATGATATTTTTCTAGGTACAGGAAGAACCGTACACTAAAACAAAGACATGGTTTACACTTTTCCATTGAAAATTTTCTTCCCACAACAATCCCCCATAATTATCTATTTCACTCACAAGCTCTAACAGATCCCAGAAGAACAAAATTGCACCCAGCATCATGGCAACTTATTACATCGTATTGCCATCCCACCCCATATTTCCTAAGAGAAGAACTATTATAAATTTATAAGACTATCCTACACAGTTATTGCTAATCTCGAAGGAATACATATGTGAGTTGAAGTGTGTAAACACAAAAAAAACTGTAATCCCCAACTATACAACACTAGTCCCTTACTAGTATACCTGAGACACAAGCTTCACAATAGATTGATAATTTGTGCCATAATGGAGGAATTTCTGCCATTATGGACACATGGCTTCGAATCATCTTTATGGTCCATAACTTAACACCACTGACAATCCAAGTCTACAAAAGCGACTTGCATAAGAACTCCCTCCTCGCAGTAAGTCTAGGAAGTAGACGCCTTAAAGCTAATCTTATAGAAGTGCTCAAACATCTGGCTCCTAGAGACCAGCATAAAGGTCTAAAAATGAACAACTGATGTTTTGTGCTCCCTAAACCTAATGCAAACAGCCATGCTTCTTATTTCAACACCATCTTGACCAATATTCACTATCACATCAACAGAATTCAAAAAAACTCATATCTAACACAATTTACAAATAATCCAATATCATTGCTCAAAAGCATGTAGGCTTGTGTAACTGTTAGCCCCTCGGCTTGATTGATCGAACATGGCATGGGCGTGACGAGGGATTTACATGATGGACCTCGGCACGGCCCTATGATGACGGTGGCATCATGTTGACAGGGTTGTCCGACATGGGCAGGTGTTGATGGGCATGGACTGTGGCACGACAGCATGTGGCTTAGGTGCCAAGGCATGACAAGACCATGGCATTGGCGTGGCCATGGCAAGGCAGAGACAACGGACAGCAAAAGCATAGCAAGGGCCGGAAAAACTAAGGCAAACTAAGGCAGGGCGTGGCAAGGCAGATGGGCGCGGGCAAGGCAGTGTCATGGGCGAGCTGGGCATGCGGCAGTGGCAGACATGTGCGCAAGGCATGCTGCACGAGGGCATGGCGCGAAGATATGATAAGAGTTGGCCTGTTGGCGTCAAAATTCAAAGGTTGTGCCCATGTGCCACGCACATGCAAGGCAGTTGGGCAGTTTCCTGTTTTTCAGCATGAGTGGCTATGTGGGGCTGTGGGCAGTTGTCTGTTTTGAAATTCGAAATTTGAATTCCTTTGCAGTTGGGGATGTCAACTGCTAGGTTAGTGTTAGTTAGTTCACAGTTATGTATATAAGTAAGTCTAGTCTCACATTGGAATAGGAGTAATATGTACTTTGTAGAGTATAGCTATAAATAGGACTTTTTGTATTATATTGAAGGCCAAATACCTATACGGCCCCTTAAACTTGGCTCCAATTTCCATTTAAACACTTCAACTAAGGCCAGTACCTATTGTATACTTTAACTTAATATATTATGTACCTATTAAACACCTCATGAAAGGTGGCACGATGTGTTATTTGCACTTAAGAGTTCGGCGCGGGAACAAAAAATGTTATATTTTTTCTGTTTTCTTCTAGACATTTTTTTTTATTCTTTTTCTCTCTCTTTCATTTCTCATCGCTACCTCCATCCCTGAGTTGAACACATGCCTACAGTTTCCAGCTGATGATAACTGAGGAAACATGAAGAAAGGATCAAGATTCTTGAAGAAAAGGAAGTCGGCGTCTACGAATATGAGTTTATCATATTCCTCCTAATTTCCTCTAGGGCCTTTTCATAGAACTTCTAATTATGGAAATATAAATCCATTAAATGGTTTAATCAAATGCAGCTTCCAATTGTTTTGATAGCAAGATATAAGAAAAGTAGCAGGCATGAAAAACGATGCCAAAACACAAACCCAAAGATAAATTGTTCAAAAAATAGTTTATTTAAATTCCATCCAAAGATCCGATGCCTAAAAGAAGTGAATCAAATTGGGATAGCGGAAAATAAACTCAGCAATTTCAGAAAATAATCAAGCAAACTCGAGTAGATTTTGCAAAGAGAAACCCAGCAAGAAAAGCGCAGCAATTTCAAACATCAACTCTGTAAAATTGATCCGATTTTACACCGATAAAACTCAACAAGAAAAATCCAGCAATTTTAGACATCAAAAATATGAATTAATTTTGAAGCTACAAACATGGAGTTCAATCCAACGATTTCGCTGGCATCGAAATTTTCCGTCCAGATGTGAAATTTAACGGCGAAGATGTACAGCTACAAACATGGAGATTTTCCAACCAAGAAGACAACAATATGCTTTTTGTTTGGACATAGCTAGAGAGAGGTGAAAAAATATGAATGGGCAGGGAAGAAGCAGATAGCTTGAGAAAGGAGAGGGGAAAAGAAATGGCTGTCCGGAAAATATGAGTTTGGTAGGTGGGTGGGGAGTAAAGTTTTTAATATTTTATTAAATATTTTTCAATTTGGATTATTTAACCTTAAATAAAGAAAAAATAAAATGGGCACAACCACGCGTCACTCTTTAATTCGATGTTGCACCACATTATCTGAAAGTGAACACCACGCACTTACCTTTTTACACTGGGTGAGTGCGAGGTATTTAATAGGTACATATTGCATTAAGTTAAAGTGTATAATAGGTATTGGCCTTAGTTAAAGTGTTTAAATGGAAATTGGAGCCAAGTTTAAGGGGCCGTATATGTATTTGGCCTATATTGAAATACTAATATCAATACTATATTTTCTCTCGTGTTTTCTCACATGGTATCAGAGCCGTAGTGGTGAGACACATCCGGGAACTAGAATACAGAGTCAGAAGTCACTGTGCCTCAATTTTCCGGCGACTTTACAAGGTTGTTTGCGTCATCTCTCTCCGTAAGTGTTGTGAGAAATCCAACACTACCACAAGATCCGTCATCGTCCGGCGACCAAACCCCAGTGAACATCTCCAACAGCAGCCTCCTCACGCGTCTTCACACGCCGTCAGAAGCTAGGGTTTCGGCGAGCGCGTGAGCTCACGCGCCAGCAAGTACGACCACTTCCGGCCATTTTTTGAAAAAATTTCTTTAGAACAGTTGGGTCGTCTACTAATTACGACCCTGCCCGTACTGTTTTCGTTTGATTCTGACCATTTTGAGTTTTTCCAGCGACTACATTGATTTTTCCGGCAACTACAGTGTCTCTTTCGTCTGTTTCAATAGATTACAGTTGATTCTTTCTCTTACTTGGGACAAGTACAGGCAGTCATGGAGGAATTTAAAAAGTTGATTCCAATTTCTGCTAGTCTTGAAAAGCAACAAGAGCAGCGACATAAGATGTTTCTAGTTCTTACCCACGCTGGACTTCCTAATGATCTTGATTAAGTACGCGACCAGGTTTTGGCTAGTCCGACTGTCCCCACAGTTGATGAATTATTCTCTCGATTACTCCGCCTTGCTGCAGCACCAAGTCACCCAGTGATTTCATCACAGACACTTAACTCCTCTGTTCTCACATACCAGACAGTGGACAATCGGGCATCTCAAACTATGGAGAATAGACGAGGAAGAGGTCGTTTTGGAAGATCTAGACCCAAGTATTCTTATTGTCACAAACTTGGACACACTCGTGAAGTGTGTTATTCCTTACATGGTCGTCCACCCAAAAATGCTTATGTTGCCCAGACCGAGACTACAGGTAATCAGGGATTTTCTTTATCTGAAGGGGAATATAATGAGTTCCTTTAGTATTGAGCAAGTAAGCAGACATCTCCACAAATAGCCTCGGTTGCTCAGACTGATACTTTTGTTGTTGGTAATTCTTTTGCTTGTGTTTCCCAGTCTCGTACTCTTGGACAATGGATCATGGACTCAGGCGCTTCTGATCACATCTCTGATAATAAATCACTTTTGTCGAATATTGTATATTCACAGTCTCTTCCCACTGTTACTTTAGCCAATAGGTGTCAACTAAAGCAAAAGGAGTTGAACAAGCTAATCCCCTATTTTCTGTCACCCTAGATTCTGTTCTTTATGTCCCTGCTGTCCTTTTAGCCTTGCATCTGTTAGTCGTTTGACTCGTGCCCTCCATTGTGGTATATATTTTATTGATGATTTTTTTATTATGCAGGACCGCAGTACGGGACAGACGATTGGCACAAGGCATGAATCAGAAGGCCTTTACTACCTTAACTCACTCAATCCTTCCACAGCATGTCTAGTTACAGATCCTCCAGACCTAATTCACAGACATTTAGGACATCCGAGTTTATCCAAACTTCAGAAGATGGTGCCTAGTTTATCTAGTTTGTTTACATTAAATTGTGAGTCATGTCAGCTTAGGAAACATACCCGAGCCTCCTTTCCGCGTAGTGTTGAGAGTCATGCAGAGTCTGTTTTCTCTTTAGTTCATTTTGATATATGGGGTCCTAGTAGAGTCAGTTCAACCCAGGGATTTCGTTATTTTGTTAGTTTTATTGATGATTATTCAAGATGTACTTGGCTTTTCTTAATGAAAGATCGTTCTCAGTTATTTTCTATATTCCAGAATTTTTGTGCTGAAATCAAAAATCAATTTGGTGTTTCTATTCGTACTTTTCACAGTGATAATAGCTTACAATATTTATTCTCACAGTTTCAGCAGTCTATGACTTCTCAAGGAATTACTCATCAGACAACTTGTCCTTATACACCTCAGCAAAATAGGGTTGCAGAAAGAAATAATAGGCATCTTATTGAGACTGCTCGCACACTTATCATTGAATCTCGTGTTCTGTTGCATTTTTGGGGCGATGCAGTTCTCACAGCTTGTTATTTGATTAATAGGATGCTTTCCCATCCGGGATCAGATTCCGTATTCAGTATTGTTTCCCCAGTCACCTTATACTTTCTTCCCCCTCGTGTATTTGGGAGCACATGTTTTGTTCATAACTTAGGCCCTGGGAAAGATAAGTTAGCTCCTCGTGCTCTCAAATGTGTCTTCCTTGATTATTCTCGTGTTCAGAAGGGATATCATTGTTATTCACCTGATCTTCGTAGGTACCTTATGTCAGCTGACGTCACATTTTTTGAATCTAAACCTTTCTTTACCTCTTTAGACCACCATGATATATCTGAGGTCTTACCTATACCGACCTTTGAAGAGTTTACTATATCTCCTCCTCCACCTTCAGCCACAGAAGTCTTACCCATACCAACCATTGAGGAGTCTAGTGTTGCTCCTCCTAGATCCCCAGTCACAGGAACACCACTCTTGACTCATCATCATCGTCCGCGCCCAACATCAGGCCTAGCTGATTCTCGTCATGCACCTGACCCTGCTCCTACTGCGGACTTGTCTCTTTCTAGTACACCGATTGCACTTCGAAAAGGCTTACAGACCACACTTAATCCTAATCCCCATTATGTCGATTTAAGTTATCATCGTCTGTCATTCCACATTATTCTTTTCTTCTTTGTCCTCCGTTTTCATCCCTAAATCTACAGGTGAAGCATTGTCTCATCCAGGATGGCGACAGGCTATGATTGACGAGATGTCTGCTTTACATACGAGTGGTACTTGGGAGCTTGTTCCTCTTCTTTCAGGTAAATCTACTGTTGGTTGTCGTTGGGTTTATGCGGTCAAAGTTGGTTCGAATAGCTAGGTTGATCGACTTAAGGCTCGTCTTGTTGCCAAAGGATATACTCAAATATTTGGACTCGATTACAGTGATACCTTCTTTCCCGTGGCTAGAATAGCATCAGTCCGCCTTTTTCTATCCATGGCTATTATTCGTCATTGGCCTCTCTATCAGCTGGACATTAAGAATGCTTTTCTTCACGGGGACCTTGAGGATGAAATTTATATGGAGCAACCACCTGGTTTTGTTCCTCAGGGGGAGTCCCGTGGTCCTGTATGTCGCTTGCGCCGGTCACTTTATGGTCTAAGGCAGTCTCCTCGAGCCTGGATTGGTAAGTTTAGCACAGTTATCCAGGAGTTTGGCATGACTCGTAGTGAAGTTGATCACTCTGTANTGTGGGACAATACTACACTATATACATGCTGTAAATTAACACAGTTATCTAGGAATTTGGCATGACTCGTAATGAAGCTGATCACTTTGTGTTTTATCAGCATTCTGCTTCAAGTCTCTGTATTTATCTGGTGGTCTATGTTGACGATATTGTTATTACTGGCAATGATCATGATGGTATTACCAATCTGAAGCAGCATCTCTTTCAGCACTTCCAAACTAAGGATCTAGGCAGATTGAAGTACTTTCTAGGTATTGAGGTTGCTAAGTCTAGCTCAGGTATTGTTATTTCACAAAGAAAAAATGCTTTAGACATTCTTGAGGAAACAAGAATGACAGGTTGCATACCTGTTGACACTCTGATGGATCCGAATTCTAAACTGTTGTCAGGACAGGGGGAGTCGCTTAGCGATCCGGCAAGATATAGGCGGTTGGTTGGTAAATTAAATTATTTCACAGTGCCGAGACCCAACATTTCTTTTCCTGTGAATGTTGTAAGTGAGTTTATAGATTCTTCATGTGATAGTCATTTGGATGCAGTTGTCCACATTCCTCGGTATATAAAATCGGCTCCAGGCAAAGGGTTATTGTTTGAGGATCGAGGTCATGAGCAGATCGTTGGATACTCAGATGCTGATTAGGCAGGATCACCTTCTGATAGACGTTCTACGTCTGAATATTGTGTTTTAGTAAGAGGCAATTTGGTGTCTTGGAAGAGCAAGAAACAAAATGTAGTTGCTTGGTCTAGTGCAGAAGCAGAATATCGAGCAATGGCTATGGCAACATGTGAGCTAGTATGGATCAAACAATTGCTCAAGGATTTGAAATTTGGTGAAATCAGCCGAATGGAACTTGTGTGCGATAATCAAGTTGCCCTTCATATTGCATCAAATCCGGTGTTCTATGAGAAAACTAAACACACTGAGAGTGACTGTCACTTTGTCAGAGAAAAGATACTCTCAGGAGAGATTGCTACAAAATTTGTGAAGTCGAATGATCAGATTGCATATATTCTCACCAAGTCCCTCACTGGTCCTCTCGTATTGGTTATATATGTAACAAGCTCGATACATATGATTTGTATGCACCGGCTTGAGGGGGAGTGTTAGTTAGTTCACAGTTATGTATATAAGTAAGTCTAGTCTCACACTGGAATAGGAGTAATATGTACTTTGTAAAGTATAGCTATAAATAGGACTTCTTGTATTATATTGAAATACTAATATCAATAATATATTTTCTCCTGTGCTTTCTCACAGTTAGGATATGGCTGTGAGCCAAAAACGTTTGCATATATATGCTTAGACTAGGTAGACTTGTGAAGGTAGAGTATTGGCTGCCTTTGGCTTCTTTTTATAAGGCTTTTGTATGTGTTTCTTTGTAGCACGAGTTTAATACAAAGTTGGGAAGTAATTCCTGTAAACTGTGCTTTGTCTGATTTCTGTTGCCTTTTATATTCTAAGTATCAAACCAAAACGTGAGGGAAAAAGGAAGAGGGCAGAGTCATTGTCGTGTGACTGTCGTGCAGTGTCAAAACGGAGCAACGTCAGCAAGATCTTGGAATTATCATGGCTGGAAATGCAGAACTTCGTGAAAGACTTCAGAAGTTGGAGGCGCTGGTGGGAATAACTGATGACGTTGTGGATCTGGTGGATATTTTGACGCAGATCCACGGTATTAACACAGAACTTCAACACGTTCGTGAGAGTGTTGATACCCAACTAGTGGAATTGCAGGCTTTCCACGAAACTGTTGCAGAGCAGTTGGAAAAATTAAAGAAGGAAAATAAGGATCTAAAGACGAAAATTCAGATCATTCGACGGGTTGTTGCAAATGTACCCCAAGGAGGTAAAGAACACACCAAAATTAAGATTTCAGAGCCAAAGGCATTTGATGGCATGAGAGGCGCCAAGGAACTGGAAAACTTCTTATGGGACTTGGAGCATTACTTCTTCCCGGAGAAGGACAAACTGACCATGGCGGTGCGTTATTTCAGAGGAGATGCACTGTTGTGGTGGCGTACGAAAAATACAGACGACGAAAGTGCTGGCAGACCCAAGGTTGATACTTGGGAGAAACTTCGTGACACGCTGAGGGATAAGTTCTTGCCTAGCAACTCGTCTTGGGTTGCTAGGAATCGCTTGAAGCAGTTAAGACAGACTGGTTCTTTTTGGGACTATGTGAAGGATTTTTCATCCTTGTTGCTGGACATCCAAAACATGTCGGATGAGGATAAACTGCACAATTTCATTTTCGGAATGCAAGGCTGGGCATAAAACGAAATTCGTAGGTAGAAAGTTAAAGATCTGCCTAGTGCAATTGCGGCAGCGGACGCAATGGTGGATTTTTGCTCAACTGGTTTAACTTCTGATCTTGCTTCTTCTTCTAAGTCAAAGAAAAAGGAGAAGAGTAAGGACCGGAAGAAGGACAATCGGAAGCAAGATGGAAATGACAAAGGCAAAGGCAAGATGGATGCTTCTTCATCAAAAACAAACAAGCCAACGAGTGGTGAAAAGGTTTGTTGGACATGTCAAAAACCTGGACATCATGCAAGAAACTGTCCAAATCAAGGAAAGATAAATGCTCTTCTTACTGAAGAGGAGAAACAAGGAAAGGGACAGGAAGTTGCTACTTATGCGAATCTGTTGCGGCTGTTGAACACTTTGGCTTATATAACTATGGCGAATGATGAAGAAAATGCTGCCAAGGAAGAGGTTGCATAAGTGAATGCTACGGGGAATGATTTGGCTGATGCTTATTCCACACTAATGTATGTGGATCTGAAAATCAGAAACAAGAATGTCGTGACAATGGTTGATACCGGAGCCATGCACACCTTTGTTGCCTCCAGAATTGTTCAAGAGTATGGGTTGTGAACTCAAAGGCGCAACCTGGTTATGGGGTGGCGCTAGATGTCCTGATGATATTGGGCAATTGGTCTGGAAAGTTCAACATGACTGTTGTGCCATTAGATGACTTCAATGTGCTGTTGGGAATTGATTTTCTGAAGAAGAACAAAGTCGCTCCAATTCCTCATTTGGATGGGCTTATGTTCAAGGGGGAGACAAACCCAGGCTTTGTGAAAGGTATTCGGCCCTACGGGGATGAAAGAAAGAACGTTGGGATTGTTGCTTTGATTTCTGCCATTGCATATGAGAAAGGCTTGAAGAGGGGTGAGGAGACTTACCTCGCTGCACTCGTTGAAGTCAAGCCAGATGTGCAGATTGAGGTCCCGGATTGTGTTTGCAGATTTGCCGAAGGAATTCAAAGATGTGATGCCTCCAGAATTGCCAAGGGAGTTACCATCGAGGAGGGAGATTGATCACTGCCGCCTGCGCGGCCTCCTTACCACATGTCGCCCATGGAACTGACTGAATTAAGGAAGCAATTGTCTGAGTTGCTTGATGTTGGGTTGATTCAACCATCGAAGGCTCCATACGGTGCTCCTGTTTCGTTCCAGAAAAGGCAAGATGGTACGCTGCAGATGTGTGTTGACTATAGGACGTTGAACAAGGTGACTGTCAAAAACAAGTACCCAGTCCCTTTGATTCAAGATCTGCTGGACAGGCTCTCCAAGGCTAGTTTTTTTGCTAAGTTAGACCTAAGGTCAGGCTATTGGCAGGTTAGGATAGCCGAGGGGATGCCCCTAAGACCACTTGTGTAACTAGATATGGTAGCTTTGAATTTTGTAACGCTGTTTGGGCTAACCAATGCCCCGACAACTTTTTGTAATTTAATGAACAACGTTCTTTACGAGTATCTTAATGACTTTGTAGTTGTTTACTTAGACGACATAGTCATCTATAGTCGGACCCTTGACGATCATTTGTCTCACTTGAGGGAAGTGCTGGAAAGACTTAGAGCTTATCAGCTCTATGTCAAGATGGAGAAGTGTGAATTTTCAAGTCGCGAAATAAAGTTTCTAGGCCATTTGGTTAGTAAAAACCAAGTGCAGATGGACCCAAAGAAGGTGCAAGCAATAGTTGATTGGCAAGCACCAAGCGTGATAAAGGAACTTAGATCATTTTTGGGCTTGGCAAATTATTACTGGAAGTTCATTGCAGGCTATTCAAAAAGGGTTGCTCCTTTGACGGATTTGCTTAAAAAGAATGTCAAATGGGTTTGGTCGGATTCGTGTGACAAGGCTTTCAATGCATTGAAGAAGGCCATTGCATCTGAACCAATCTTGTAGTTGTCAGATTTTGATTTGCCATTTGAAGTACATACTGATGCTTCAGATTATCCTGTTGGCGGTGTGCTGGTCCAGAAAGATCATCAAGTTGCATTTGAAAGCAGAAACTTGAACGATGCGGAGCAATGTTATTCTGCACATGAGAAAGAGATGGTTGCAGTAATTCATTGCCTTCAAGTTTGGAGAGTCTCCTTACTGGGAACAAAGTTCGTGGTGCAGACGGACAACGTGGCTAATACATACTTCAAGACTCAACAGAAATTGAGTCTGATGCAGGCCTGGTAGCAAGAGTTCTTAGCTAAATATGACTTTGTTTGGGTGCACAAACCTGGAAAATAAAATCAGGTTGCGCACTCAGTCGCAAAGAGGTATTTTATGCAACTTATGCACTTACTCGAATTGAATCTGATTTTCTGGATACAATCAAGTTATGTGATGTGAACGATCCATTGTATCTGAAATTATTCTACAAGCATGTTGTGAAACACTTTGGGGTTCCAAGGAATATTGTTAGTGATCGCGATCCGAGATTTACAGGCCGGTTTTGGACTGCTTTATACAAAATCTTGGAGACTGATTTGAAATTCTCGACTGCAAATCACCCGCAAACTGATGGGCAGACCGAGTGTATCAATCATCTGCTTGAAGAGTACTTGAGGCATTATGTGACTGCTAATCAGAGGAACGGGGTTGAGTTACTAAACAGTGAACTTGCACAGATCTTCGGCAACTGAAATGAGTCTGTTTGAGATTGTGTTGGGAAGACAGCCTGACACACCGCTGGAAGTTGCTTAGTTGAAATCAGGGGGCAAGTGTCCCACTGCTTATAGATATGCTCGCGACAAGCATGAGTTGCTGGCTGAGGCGCGAGACAACTTGAGAAGAGCGGCTAAAAGAATGAAAAGGAATGCTGACAGAAATAGGCGGCCTTTGGAGTTCAATGTTGGTGACAAGGTGTTGTTGAAGCTTACTACACAGATTTGGAAGAAAATCAGTAGCATGACGCGTCATCTTGGTATGAGTCCAAAGTATGACGGCCCATTTGAAGTTGTAAAGAAAGTGGGTGAAGTGGCCTACCAGCTAAATCTACCGGAACGTCTTAAAATTCACCCAACTTTTCATGTGAGTTTCCTGAAATGGTTCCATGAAGATGCTGAGGATCCTACAATGGCGATGCCAAAACGTGCTCCTCCAATAGAGCGCAAGCAATTTGAGGAGACTATTGAGAAGATTTTGGATCACCGTACACTGGGTCAATGCAAAAATAACAGGCGGACAGAGTTCCTGGTTCAATGGAGGGGAAAGCAGGAGTGTGATGCAACTTGGAAGAAAGGACCGTCTCTATGGCAATTTCAGGATCAAATCAAGGCGTATCTGGATTCTGCCTCGTCGAGGCGACAAGCTCGTCTGGTGGGGGAAGTTTGTTAGCCCCTCGACTTGATTAATCGAATACGGCATGGGCGTGACGAGGGATTTACATGATGGACCTCGGCACGACCTTATGATGACCTTGGCATCATGTTGACAAGGATGTCCGACATGGGTAGGTGTTGATAGGCATGGACTGTGGCACGACGGCATGTGGCTTAGGTGCCAAGGCATAACAATACCATGGCATTGGCGTGGCCATGGCAAGGCAAAGACAACGGACAGCAAAAGCATAGCAAGGGCTGAAAAAACTAAGGCAAGCTAAGGTAGGGCGCGGGCAAGGCAGATGGTCGCGGTCAAGGCAGTGTCATGGGCAAGTTGGGCATGCGGCAGTGGCAGACATGCGCGCAAGGCATGCTGCACGAGGACATGGCGCGAAGACATGATAAGAGTTGGCCTGTTGGCGTCAAAATTCAAAGGATGCGCCCATGTGTCACGCACATGCAAGGCAGTTGGGCAATTTTCAATTTTTCAGCTTGAATTCCTTTGCAGTTGGGGATGTCAACTGCTAGGTTAGGATAAGGTTGTGAGCCAAAAACGTCTGCATGCTTAGGCTAGGCAGACTTGTGAAGGCAGAGTGTTGGCTATCTTTGTCTTCTTTTTGTAAGGCTTTTGTATGTTTTTTTGTAGCACGAATTTAATACAAAGTTGGGAAGTAATTCCCGTGCCTTGTGTAATTTCTGTTGCCTTTTATATTCTAAGTATCAAACCAAAACGTAAGGGAAAAAGGAAGAGGGTTGAGTCATTGTCGTGTGACTGCCGTGCAGTGTCAAAACGGAAAAAAATTGACCCTGTAACAGTAACCATCAAGCTTATGTGGTAGTGGCTATGTAGCTTGAGGCAAGATGCTAAATGCTCTTTATCACAGATCGCTCTTTAGCTGCTTAGCTTGATATTCACTGCACCGAGAGAGAATTCAACCTCGTGTTCTTACATTTCAAAACAGTTGATTGTATTACCTATAGATATTGTACTTGGGTGTATACACACTAGCTGCTACCAGGAGACCACTATTGCAAACTGCATTCACCTTGTATGCATATCATGTTAGCTCACTAGGGCAATTACATACTTCCATTGTAACTGAATGAGTTGTCCATAGTTCAATGTACCCTTAACCCTTACCGTTGTGCTTGATATCTTCTTCACTCACTCAAGAATTACTCAAGTATCTAGAGAACCCACCCAACAAAAACTAAAAGCAAAAATGTTACGCCCTCCTTTGAGCCATCATCCTCAACTCTCTCTCTCTCTCTCTCTCTTAAGTTCTTAACCGCCATTCTCACTTCCTTTATCATAACCATTTTTTAACTCACACTCCCTTTGTCCCAATTTATGTGACACATTTCCTTTTTATTAATCCAACAAAGAATGACACATTTCTATATTTAGACATAATTTAACTTTAGATTTTTCATTTTACCATTAATGAGATCATTTATAGGCTATAGCCACAACATTATCTATGACTTGTTTTAGACTACAGGTTTCAAAAGTCTTTTCTTTCTTTCTTAAACTACATGCTCACTCAGACACATTCACATAAATTGGGGGACGGATGGACTAGCTTACATTCCACTGCTCCCCACTTTATGCAAAGAGGATCAATCACCTTCTCTTATCATAAATTTAACAAATTAACCCCAATCCTTCAATACAGTCTCCATATGCACACAAAAAAAAATAACACACGCACACACACACAAAAAAAAAAAAACGCAGCACTGACCCGGTGACCCCCATACACAAGATTTAAACTTGGAAAAAATTATCAAATTCTAACTTAAAGAGAAGACATTATTCAGTTAAATGAATGCACACATATGAACTTCAGGGTGGTAGATTACCGGAGGAGGGGTCATTTTGGAGACTTCAAGATAGTGGTCTTTAAGGGACCGGAGAATTATACTGTTGACGGCTGAGGAAACACTCGACGACCGCCGCCATGCTATTGTGCGCCATGGCTGTCGTTGTTGCAGTGCGCTTCCGGCGCATGTTAGAGCCTTCCGCAACATTTTTTTTTCCTTCGGAGCTTTTGTTAACTCTGTTTTTAGTGCTTTAGGCCTTGGAGTTGGGGACAGAATAGTGGCGAGCGCCGAAGTTTCTCTTTTAGCCCCTTGTTGAAAGTTCAGTTATAGGTCTATTACTTTAAAACCATACTTTGCGAAAAACTTGTATTTATTTTTTCTTATATAATATTGCTATTTATCTTATGAGCGTTGTTGCTTTGCATTTTTTTTTTTTTTTTTTTTAGCCGAGGGTCTTTCGGAAACAGCCTCTCTACTCCTTCGGGGTAGGGATAAGGTCTGCGTACACACTACCCTCCCCAGACCCCATTAATGGGATTCTACTGGGTTGTTGTTGTTGTTGTTGTTGTATATAATATTTGAAACTTATTTATTAAAATT